>JAHREE010149970.1:0-74903 GCA_033628505.1 Tringa tobata | reverse complement strand
AGAGGGTGCCCTGGGCTCATCTGCAAGGATGAATCCGAGTGCAGAGAGTCTGATCAGTGCATGCAAAATCCTCCTCCAGAAACCCCCTTCGTCTGAGCGTCACCGAAGTGAGATGAAATAAGCACGGATCCTGCAATTTTAGGGCTCTCTACAGGTTTTGCTGCAACTACCAGTAGATCGGGCTGAATATAAAACGGGTTTTTCTCTGGGTCCCAATGCAAAGCTTTTACCGTCAGGATGAAAACAGATGTTTGGCTGCCAGCTTAAGCCAGTTTTGCAGAAAATTGCCTCTGGTTAAGACACTACCAGTACGAGGATCTCCAGCCACGTCCCATTTACCTCTGTGGCTTCAGCAGCTGCCTGAGCAAAACTGGTCTTAAACTCTCCTGGCCCTGGAAGAGCCAGGGTTGCTGCCGGAGAAGTATCCCCCTGCTCCCTTTAAAAAAAAAAAATAATAAGGGAAATAAATACAAAGCACCACGCAAATGCTGGAGGAGGGTTTGGGAGTGGTGAGCTGAGGAAGCGAGCGTGGCTTGGCACAGCGTTGCAGTTGGAGCTCTAGTCTGGAGCTGGAGTCCCCGACGCCGCGTCCCTGTGTCCCCATCTGGCTCCGGGCGCCCCGCTGCGCGCTGCAGGCGCTCCGAGGAGGAGCTCTTCAAAGGAAACCTGGCAGAGGACCTGGGCCCTGGCTCTTCTGCCGCCTGGCTGTGGAAAGGCAGCAGTGGGATATCCCCCAGGAGTGCTGTGTACAGGCACGTACCCACCCGGGAGACAGCCCTGCTTCTTTGCTGTATATAGATCCAGAGAGAGAGTGTCGTCCTGTGCCTGTGTTTCTGCTTTAACAGACTGATAGGTTGCTGCTGGTATTTCTCTATGGGCCACAAAAGAAGCGCAGCCCGGGGGCTGTGGTGGAGCTCATCACCTTGCTGGCTTTTGCTTGGTGAACGGGATGGTGCGGGTCCTGCCACAGTTGTGGGGTGTCCCCCTTTGTTGCACAGGGGGGACCAGAGCGAGCTGGCGCTGGCCCTGAGAGCCACAGCTGGGCTCTGCTGAGCCAGGGCTACCTGGGCACTCCCTCTGCCTCTCGCTTTGCTGGTGCTCTGACAAGCAGCTTCGTGTGTAAATGGGGATTTCTTCAAACTCCTGGGAGGAACAGCTGGCAACAGAATAGCTCTGTGGCAAAAACGTGTGTGTGTGTGTGAACTCCAGTCTAAACGGGAGAGGGAAAACATCCAGAGTTACGGAACTAATGCAAATGGAGTTGGCTTTCATCTCTCCCTGCAGCATCCTTTGTGGAAGGCATTTGCATTTCCCCAAAGTCAGTTCCTCCCTACCTGTCCCTCAAGCAAATCAAGAGCTATAGAGCAGAGGAAAGCCTTTTCACGAGGTGAGGGGGTGGCTCTCCAGATCTTGAGAGAGGTGAAGTCAAAATATTTGAGAAGGAAAGCTCTTATTTTAGGGTAGCAACCCTGGCCACGGCAGAGGATTGCACAGACTGCGGTGTGCCCTGCTATTGAGCAACCATTCCTGAGCTCCCACCAGGCCCACCCAGCTGGGAAGGGGAAGGGGTGGCTTAGGCATACCTCTGTCCTTGCCCTAGCATAACTCTGGGATGCCACCAGGATGTGCTCCTGCCAGCAAGCGCTCCAGCATCACCCCATTAGATGTGCTGGGAGACCCCTGTGGCTCCCATCTAAGAGCCACCACCCTGGGGGCCCCCAGTGTCCTCTGCCCCTACTCCCAGTGGTGGTGGGGGCTGCTGGAGCTGGGGGCTGCAGACAGCTCCAGGGTGTACTGCTGCCATTTCGGAGGAAGCCTCCAGCTCGGCGGAGACACAAACAAAACAGGATTTCATGAGCGCTCTAGCAATAGCTATTAGCTATGCTAAAAGGATTAGCAGCTCTGCAGGACTCATCAAGTGTTTAAAACATAACTCAAGCATCAAAGGCGGCTCTTATAGGCTCACATTTTCACATCAAGTAATTCTGAAATTTCCTATCCAACTTAATTAAACCATCCACTAGGCTCGTTAAAAGCAAAAAAACAAAGGCCTTTTTTCCTTAAGCACCGAGCCATTTTGAAGAGAGGAGTTTACAGAGAAGTGTGCAGACTTCTTTGTTAAAGAATCACCTTTGTGAAAGTCTCCTTTCTCCAGACCACTGTGTCTGATTAATCTCAAGCTTTCCAAAAAGGAAATAAATATGGTTTTTTTGTTGGTTGTTTTTTTTTTTTTTTTTCCCTGGCTAGGGACCACAGAAGAAAGATGAAAAAGTGAGAAGAGCTTTGTAGAGAAAGTTAGATAAGAGGGTGGGGGAGTGTCAAAACCAGACCTATAATAGGAAACAAGCCACTGAAGTGCTGGTGAAAGTACCTTTCATCTTGAAGACTCCAAAGTGCTGTGCAGTGCATGAATACACACAAGAGCTGGAAAATAATTGTCAACAACTAGCATTGTGAGATGAAGTCACCACCTTTGCTGGCATCAGAGTCACCACAGGCAGGTTCACCAGCTCACTCTCCATCAGTCCCTGACTGGCTTTCTGCTTGCTGGATTTGTCACCGCTGGTGTGAGCTGGCTCAGCCAAGGTATGCTGCAAGATCCCAGGCCAAAGTGTTAGGTGCCACACTTGTGTGACACTTAGATGAGGACGTGTGGTCCTGAGCTGGCCTGGCATGGCCAAGGCGTGATGGTGCTAATCGGCCCCTTCTCAAGCCCCTTCTCTTGTGTGCTTGGTCCCAAGCAGCATCACCATCAACTCCCACGGGGCTGTGATTTGATTCTCCTTCCCTGTGATGTGCCCAGTCATGGTGACATTGGGTCATCCCCAGGCTTCAGCATATATCCTCCCCGACCACTCTCACCATCTTCTGTCCACCTCAGAGGCCTCAGTTATTTCGAGTGCCCTGGGGAGACTTAAAACAGGTAGAGAGTCTCCCTCTGTATGAGGTATAGCTGGCATGGTGCCACTGGAGCCACGGGTGCATTAAACACAATATTTGAACTCGGTAAATGCTTTTTTGATGTCCATAGAGGCCTTGAACATTTTAGGATTTCATGCCGTTATGTTAATTTTGATGTTAATTTATGTTAATAATGAATTAGCATTCTCCAAAAAAGGATAAAAATAAAGGCTAAAAAAGGATAAATAGCTCCTCTCTTTTCCTGTTGTTTACGGGTGAGTTTGCTTTCTTCCTCTTCACACCGTCCTGTGTGGTCAGAGGGTGCCTGGCAGGGCAGTGCTGAGACATGCCATCAGGAGCAGAGCTGCTCCTACTGCATCTCCTGGAGAAGGTTTGCAGCACACCTTCCCTCCTTCCTTCCTGCTTGGCCATTTTCTCGAGGCAGATCGTAGGACTTGAGCAAACTCCTGCCCCTGGGGACCTGCCACCCTCCCGTGCTGGGGACAGCAAGCTGCAGTTCTACAGGGCTGGTGGCCTGGGAAGGGATGTGAGCACAGACTTTATACCCATACCCTTAGTACATGGTCGGGATGTGAAATGCAGGAATTAGGAGGTAGACAGGGTTTTTACATCAAGTGTTTATAGCACCTTCCTTACTTTGTGTCTAGACATAGCTATAAATGAGGGAGAGGGCTATTACTTAGGAATAAAACTACTGAAACCAGCCCTGGAGAGCTTGTCGCTGTATTTCCAAGGAACTGGGAGATTCCTTATGATTAATGTAACGATATCAAAGGCTATAAACTCACCACAGTTGGGTACTGAGTCAGGGGACACACTTGCAATGTACCTGCCACTTGCAGCTTAGACTAAGCATTAACTATGGTCTCTTGCCAGCCTTTGGCCATTCCTAGGGCTGCTGCTTGCTTACAGATCATGGGTTCAGTTCATCTGACTCCACCAACTGCAATGGCGTAATAAAACAGCCCAGCAATCACTGAGGTATGATTTCTCATTGCAGTGTGGACCAGTGATGGAGTGGAGCAGAGGAGGGGTTGTGAGCAGAGACTGGACTGTGTAGCTCACTGGGAAGCTGTGGTTTCACACCTGCTGCCCTCAGGCAGGGAAAGCAGGAGCACATGTGAGGAGAGCCTGTCCCCCCGCTGACCGCTCTGAGCGATGCTGCATGTGTGTGTGTGTGTGTGTGGTAGCATGGCGGGGGGCTTCAGGCGTCTGTGCAGATGGGAAACACCTGAGATCTGAACCCAGAAACCCATCCCAGGCTTCACTTGCAAGATCATGCCCAGCAAATACTGGTGGGAGAAGTTAGACTGCAGGGATCTCATTTTTTTGGATGCAAATTCTTCTCTCTGATCTCTGCTTCTGCCACGTCCAGCACAGTGGGGTCTCAGTCTCTGCCTGAGGCTTTTAGCAATACTATTACAGCATCAGCAAAAGTAATAAAGAAGAGAATGGACTCCCTGGGAAAATATCGTGAAGCAAACCACTGACACGCTCTTGACAGTGTCCACAACTAGAGCAAAAAGACTTATTTTTTCATCTGAGAAGAACCTACCTACACTAGGTCTGAATGATGGAGTGGAGTGGCAGGGGATGTCTCTTCTGAGCCCTCGGTTGAAGGGCTGTCATTAGAGGATGAAAAAAGGGCTGGAAAGGGTCACAGGGTGGTTGGGACCTCTTGGGACCTGCTAGCCCATGGCTGACCAGCCTTCCAAGGGAGGGAGGAAGGATGGGAAGGAGCATCGGCGCGAGCGGTTGGTGCAGGAGGCAGCAGGTGGGGAACGTGGGTCAGCACCTTTGTGTCTGCAGGACATGCTCCCCAGATCAGGTATCCTCCTCCAGGTTAGTTTTCCTCCCCAGTCTGTGGGGCCGTGTCCAGGCTTTGTCGGACTTTTCTTGTTTTGGGAGTTTTCTGGTGCCACACGTTCAAGATGAGGAGGCGCTTGGGTAATATGGGCCTCCTAAGTACCCAAGATCCATTAAAAGCCGCTCTCATTTGACTCCATAAAGAATGCCATTGGGAATACAGCAAGGCTTCTTGGATGTGAGTAAATATTGGCCTTGAATGAAGTCGCTGATAATGGGAGATAAGTTATCAACAGCTGTTTAACCTAATATTACTTCCATACAAGATAACACTGAGCTTTTGCAAGAGGTTAATAACTAGATGCAGAATCCATCACTGCATACAAAAATACCTGACAAACCGCAGCTTTAATTTTTCCCCTGGATCTTTATTACAGCTGAAGGAGCACGTAGCAGGAAAATGTGCTGGTGGGTCAGACCCAGCTCCAGCAGCAGCCGAAGGTGAAACTGTCGAGCATGCTGCTCTGTGCAGAGGCCAGGGGAATAAACGTGTTTCCTTGCAGGTCTAGCTCCTCCAGATCAGAGGGGCTGGGATGGCATCATTATACGGTTATATTAGCAGGGCTTTTTCTGCTGCTAATTAGGCTTGAATCCCTGTGCAGGGCAATGCCTGCACTGCACATCGAGCACAGTGACCACAGAGCAAAGAGTGAAGGAAGGTAGGTTGTACTTAGCATTCAAACAGATATTTGGGAAGCGGTGTCGAAACACGAAGCGTGCATCAGCTGCAGATTACAGGATCCCCAGGAAAGGGGGGGGATCCTAGACAAGATTCTAGCCCACAGTTACGGGTGTATTTTCCACATCATCTTAGATGGCTCCTGGTCTCTGGTGTGTCTGTTACAGCCTGTAGTTCCATAGGGTTTGTAGAAAGAAGAGGTTGGCAAGGGCCAGAAGCACTCAGGGAGATTGGGAAGGCTCTGCTAGCAAGCAGCGCTTGGCTCTGTAGCCAGCTGCATACACCAGACTTCTCCTCAGAGGGCTTCTCCCCGGGCATTATCCAAAGCCTAGAGCTGAAGCAGAGGAGATGTTTCCAGCCACCACCCCACCACCACAATGCAGGACTACGTAGGCTGTTTTAATTACGTTCCTCTCACTTGATCCTGACCACAGGTGCTGTAACCTTGCAGCAACTAAGCGAGTCAGAGCCATCTGCTGCGGGAAGGGCTGGGGTGGGACGTGGAGGGTGCAGACCACCGCCTGGCCTCCTCTGCCTGTGGGACCCACAGGGCTTCTCGGTGCTTTCCCGGAGCGTCAGGCTGGGACGAGGTCACCAGTGTTAGTGCCCGGCTGGGACGTGCCTCGGTTGTCTCTGAAGACGCTGATCAACTCAACTGAGCCCTTGGAGGAGGCTCCTGGCAGGATCTGGGCTGGCTCTCAGTGCTCCTGGCTCCCAGCCCCTGCTTCATCCAGCAGACCACACTGCTGCTCAGCAAAGCTGGCTGCAGATGCTAGGACGGCAGCTGCAGTCCTATTGATCCCTGTGGGGATGATGAGCCCAAATGAAGACCCTTGGGAAATCAGCAGAGAATATAAAAATCTGGCTGCAAAGCAGAGGCTCGAACTGTGGCAGCTCTGCAGATAAACCCGTGCGAGAGCCCAGCTGTGCAGAGCATCCACAGAGAGCCTGCTTTGAACATGGGTTTGATGCTTGGGATGCCTAAGGAAATCTTCGTCCCTTCCCACGAGCCCATGACACCTTTCCCTTCTCCCAAAGGAAGCATCTGGAAGCAGATCCAGGTCCCTGCACCCACGGAGGGGACAAATTCTCGGTTCCCCTGGGGCCAACTGGTTCTTCCTCAGGCTGTGAGGCTGAGGGGAGCAAACAGGCAAGCACCTTGGAAATATGCTCTCTCCAAACTGTCTCAGGGCTTGGAGTGTCTGATAAACAGCGTGGCCCCCAAAATGAAGGAAAGAAATAACATGAAAGATGTGCATTTGCTGCGCTCCAGGCGTTTAAACCTTGTCTGTTGAAGTAGCTGGGCATGGTGTGTGCCTGGAGGCGCTTTGCCCTTGCTCGGGTGGGTAGCAGAAAGCTGCTGCGCTGCCCAGCACGTTAGAAGCTCTGGGTAGTTGCTTTTGGGCTGGCCCCATTAAATAGTTCATAGCGTTACGTGCTTCGGCAAGCACATCTCTGGGGCCTTGCTAGTAACTGCAGTTAGGAAGAAAACTGCTATTATTAATCCTCGTATGTGGCTGCTTTTTCCCAACTCAAGCATTTCGGCTGAACCTTTCCCCCCTCTTTGTGCTGTTGGCAAACCAGCCAGCGTGCGAGCCTGCCCTTGCCCTTCCCACACACCAGACCAAGCAAGATAGCAAACAAATTGCAGGTCCCTGGTTGTCCTTAGCAATTAACAGACAGCTCAGGCTGCCGGCTGCGGCTGTGCTAGGGTGGCATTTCTGTTCCCCCTGGGTTCATTTCTGCGATAGCAGCAGAGCCGGGTGATTTAGGTCAGCTTTTCTATAGCCACCCCCTGCCCTTGCACATCATTTACATTGCGAGGTTAAAGTGTAGTCTGGTAGAAACATTATTATTAAAGATCCTGAGTTCTTCTGTTACTACGGTTAGGACAGCCCGGGTTGACCCCCGTGGGCTTGTATGCCTGCATTTAAAAAGCACAAGAAATTCCTGTAGATCTGCTGGCAGCACATAAGCCATTTCTTCGTTGTGAAGGCTGGGCAAGTTCTGCATCCAAGCAACTGCTCCCTGCTGCGGTCCGCAACCTTGCACTGCTCTTCCAGAGCTGGATTTTAAGCTCCTGCTGTGGTCTGCCTCTGCGAGCGAGACCCTGGCTGGCGCCAGCTGCCCTGCTTTTCTGCATTTCCAGGAGAACCCGCTGTGCAGTGGTTCTGCCCGTCAGCACCTCCCCTTGCCCCGCGCAGGCTGCGTGCCTGCACTTTTGCTTCCCAATCCGCTGGGACCACATGCTGGTGGTGCTAACGGAGCTTTCACTGGTGCCACGCGTCCTTTTCCTGGACAGCTTCCACATCGTTAACTTACCTGTGGAGCCATTGGCTCCTATTCTAAAGCTTTCTTTTAATCCCTTTGCAAAATACCCAGCTTTCGGTTTGATGTTTGAATTCCCCGGGTGCGTCTTAAGTTTCGGTGAGTTGTGACCGCTGGTTTTCAGCGTGTGGCACAGCAGGGAGCCACCTACAGCTCCCCGGGAAGAGGAGCCTCTTCCTTCCACTCCTCCCCATCCCTTCTGCACTTACAGTAATACAGTCACTGGTTTGTTCAGTTCTTATTTCCCTGAGAGAAATCCATCTTGTGTTTTCTTTGGTTCCTCCTTTGATTTCTTAGCTTTTCTGATCTTCCCGTGTTTTCTGCAGCTGCACGACGCATCCCACCTAACAGCCAGCACAATTTTTCGTGCCCTTAGACCTTGGGCAGTGCTTGTGCCTCCCTTGCTCGGGGTGGAGATCATGGTGGGGCTTCATCACCTCTTAATTAATTGTTCCTCTGCCTTCCTGTGTCACCAGGCTCTGGCAGCGAAGGCTCACAGTCCCACACGGATCTTGTCTCTCATTCACTGGAGGAGAGGAGCGTTGCTCTGAATTCCCACTCCCCAGCCAAAACTAGCAGGGGAGGAAATGTATAGTTGCAGAAGAACTTTGGAAAGCTGTGCTGTGCTCGATTTCCATGGCAAAGGCAAAATAAAACCATCCAGGGGAGAGGGAAGAAAGAGTAGAGGAAAATGCAGCAGACATCAAAGGAGAAAATGCTGAAGGAGAAAGGAGAACCAGCACCCTTAATGTGAGTTTGGAGGGAATTTATAAAGCTGAAGGCAAATAATCATAGAGCTCAGGTAGTTTAGGTCACATTATTGAGACTCATTGCTCTTCATTAACTTTCCAGCCACCCGGGTTCAGGTGTCAGCTCAACATCAAACCGCAGCTGATCAAAACTTTCTCTGTTTGAAAAATTGCTGGAAAATTGGGTTTTCAGGTGAGTGACTGTGATTTTATGAGGCACCTGCCTTCCTCAATACTGTTAAATCATTCAAGATCAAAAATCTGAAAACGGATATTTGGGCCTGAAATCCAGTACTGAGCTCCAGCTGAAAAAAATGGTGTTGCATTTATTTGTAAGTGAGGAGTCTGTATTTTTCCCCACGTGCTATGGGGGCTTCCTTCCCCCTGCTTCTCCAAAGAGGTGGGGCAGGATCCAGGCAGTGCCTTCCCCAGAGAGCAGCCCAGAAAGCGACTTTGATTATTTCCACAGTGAATAACCTCATTTCTCAGCTCTCTCCACTGAGGATGCTCTCCCTTGGCTGGGCAGGACAGGAAATGTGCAGGGAAGAGACTAAGAAAGATGCTGTCCAGCTGGGAAGGACAGCTGGCTCAAGTGGTTCTGGGACGAGGGTTGTCCATCACAGCTGTTGATTTGGTTGGGAGAAAAAGTGGAAGCAGGTCCAGAGAGTGAAAGAGGCTTTCCCAGGATAGCTATGACTTATCAAGGGCAGAGAGAGACACGTCGTGCAAGCCCTGGGTCTGCTATTTTATTTCTGCATTGCCCCTCTGGAATATAGAAGCTACTGCTGGAATGACAGAGTCGTTCATCGGTCATTTCATCAGGTGAAATTGGCCAAGTGAGATGGTACCCATGATGGATGCCGTGTGAGGAGTGCATGCCTTGGAAGATGTGATGGAAGCCCAGGTGAGCAGCCCAGCTGCAGGCAACGGGACCGAGTTTGGATCAGTGGCAGGAACCGATGCCACCAAGGCACCCCTGAGCAAGGGCTTTTGGTTCCACAGGGGCCTCCTACAAAATTCAAAGCTGTTGTAAAGCTCAGGGTGGCTCACCACACTTTTACGTGACATTCACAGCAGAGCGACGTGCTCGGTTTGCATTGCAGCCAAAATGTCTGCAATCCGGTGTACGGTGTTACTGTAGCATCCCACCAGAAACTTGGTGGGACCAATGCTTGCCTGATGCACACAGCGGAGGAGGTTTCAGGGTCCCTCTTAAACCTTGCAGCCTGGTGCTGCTTGGCGATGAACGGGGTGAGCTCTGCCTGTCTCCTGCAGCGCGGGGGTCCTTGAGTGGCTGTGATTGTAAAGATCACAGGGGACCCTCCGGTGGTATCAGCAAGTACAAATGCAAAATCCCACCAGTAGCTTCTACTGGTCTTCTGCATCGCGTTGTCTGGTGTAATGTAAAGTGTCTGCAAGCCATCGCTGGGCAGGAATTCGTTGTCAGCCGGCTGTCAAGCTTAATTGGGTTGTCCTGTAAAATATCTTGCATATAAGTAAATCAAAAAGAGTGGGGCCCATAAAAGGGCCAGCGTGTGGCACATTCATGTTATTTATAGGCGTCTCTGTGGTGCTCATCACCATGGCTGCTATGAAGGTCGATGCTGACAGTTGTAAAGAAATAGCGTGTATGTTTTTTTAAAAGGCACGCATACAAAATCCAGCGGGGTTACACATTCCAGTGGAGCTGGGAGGCAAGAGTGCGGTATCCTGCAGGGAGCCTCTGCCCCCGACAGCGGGGTGCACGGGGGAAGGGGACGTGGCAGGCAATAGTACGTCTGTAGGCTGAGGACTTCTGGGGTTGTAGAGCCTGGAGCACCTGGTGCCCTGGGTGCTACGTCCTGCCATCTCCTTGGAAAAGTTGGGAATAAAACCTAACTCCTGTTCTCCGTGTCCTCTGCACCGGGGCTGGCACAAAGCTCCATCCTTCCTTCTTCCAGCCCGAGTTGATTCATCGCCAGTTTGTCCTCATCTGTTCTTGTGAGAGCACTGTCCTTTGGCTTAAGTAACACTACTCCCTTGCTGGTGCTTATGGCCCCACCGTGTTTGGCAGCACTGCCCCTGCCCCTGCCTTGCCAGGCTGGTGAGAGGGTTCGTGCAGGGTGTGCACCCCATGCAGTGTGCCACGGCACGGCACGGCAGCTCAGCAACCCCAGCCAGCTTCATTCCTGGCCCGGATGGGGCTGCCAACAGCCTCTGCTGAAGCTGAGCCCAAAGGGCCCAAAAGTACCCCCATGGAGGAGGCTGGAGATCCCTTCGACCATTTTCTCCTCTTCAGGATGGAGCCCTCATTTACCAGCCTGTTTTTCTTACCTTTCAGTTTAATTGTACTGAAGCCAGTGGTGATTGCTCACTCCAGGCTTACTTTCTGTAGCTGGCTCTTTTATAATGTTCTTTCTACTTGAAAGGCAAACAAAAGCAGCATCTCCTAATGTCAGTTCTGTAATTGGCAGGTAAAAAGCCTGCTCAAGCCACATCCAAGCAGAATTGGTTTGAGCATCCGCGCCTCAGTGTCTGCCTGGAAAGTAGCCTCTTGCAAAACGTTATCAGTCCCAGCAGCGTTGCTCCAGAATGACTCCCAGGGTGATGTATAGCAAACCCTGACCATGTTCCTTTTATTCTAAAACTACCCGGTCTCTCAGTTGGTGCCAGTGATCCCAATTCCTCCCTGTAGTTTGTTCAGGCTCTTTCTCTCAGTGGATACATCTTCATCTTCTTGTTCATATCAGGTTGTGTCTTTCCCTAAGGATGTCACGTCTCAGCTTTGACCCTAGAAACCCAGGACTTGGAAGCCAGTCCTTCATGGGTCTCGTTCTCCTAGTGAGAAGACCTTTCTATAAACCCAAATCTTCCTTCTCCTTAGCTGGCTGTGGCTTTTCCATCTTTTGTCAGGAGTTTTTTCTGAAAGGACTGGCGGAGGTCTCTTTAATAGGGCTGTTTCTCAGCAGCTTCCCTGGTGCGTGCAGTGCCTTTCCTGTCATCCTGGCTCCTCTGCAGCACAAGTCAAACAGTCCCCATTTTCCTCTCACGTGGGGTTAAATGGGTGCTTTTTCCCCTTTTGTTTGTGTCTACTCTCCTTGTTTTCCGTGGGCAGTCTTAGTTCCCTGACTCCTGTTAATGATGGACCTTTTATTTCCATGAAATAAATGCCATATCCCCACGACAGCCACCGGTGGACTCGGGTAACTGCTCCCAGCCCTGCCCTGAACTGCAGCGAGGACACATTCCTCACCATGTCAGGAAAACCCCAGAAGACATAAAAGTCATTATTAAAATCACAATCTCTGCCTGTTGTTGGTAACCATATTTCTATTTCTGCAGGAGCACGGGTGTTCACACGTATTGTTTGTAAGCGTTCAATTTATGCTTTCTTAATAACAATAAAATGCCTTTGCCGAAGGCATTTGGTTAAAGAGCTGAAGTAAATAAACACACTGGGAATTTTTGCTGGGGAAGGGGAAGACATGGGCTATCCTGGAGCTTATACAGCGGCTCCACTAACATTTACTGCCCTGTTGCCTACTGTCAGTCCCAGTCCCACAGGCACGATGTGTCCTGCTCGTAGAAGTGAGCCCACATGGGTGAGGAATGCTCGGCAGCTGGTTCAGTGCTTTCTGGGGCTCCTACAACTCCATTCAAGAGCTCTTCTTGCAGAGCAAATACATAGGGTCTTTTTGCTCTAAGACTTATATGCTTATTAAGCTTTTTGCAGCGGAAAAGATTGCAAGGCAATTCAGCTTGCTAGCTCGGTCATGAATCCATGTATATGTTATGAATGGCAACGATATGCATGTGCCCTGGGCTTTACCCAATCATATCAAGCAGTAATACAAGTCAGGATGAAAATAAATCTTAATACCAACCGCCCTACATGAAGCAAGTGCTTACTTTACATAAAACCTACTTTTAGAATGTCAAGACTGTAGCTGATCCACTTTGTCTCACCATGAGTGAGCATAATGACATACATATAGATAAGCATATATATAAAAAATATATGTATTTGTAAATATGCGGGGTTTTTTTCCCCTTATTTTTTTGTTGAATGTAAGTGCCCCAAGAGCTGGCACTCGCTCTCTCAGTGGGGAATCTCTTGCACACCAGCCATCCTTCTCGTCCTCGCCTGAGCACAGGGAAGGCAGCGCAGGTGCCCAGCCCTGCCGTGTTAACACGCAGTTAGCCTTATTTCTTTGGGCAGCAGCAGCTGGGAAATGCCAAAGCATGGCTTTAACGCTGACTTCCGACGTCGCTGGGATCAACACATCCCCCTGGGTAAAACGAAACACAACGCTGATGGGCGTCAGGCCCTGGGGATGCTGGCAGGGGATGCTGCCTGCCCCCCTGCCTCCCTTGCCTGCCGCAGCTGGCTTCCCCCGTAGTGATTTCAGCGCTGGCACCGTAGTGTGGGATTAAACAGTTTTCATGCCCTTTGTCTGATACCCACGGAGAGCAGTTCAGGGAACGCTAGAGGAGGTTTCGAGGGAATGCCCCGAGGGAGTCAGGATGTGCTCAGGTTGTCAAGTGCTCTGGAAAAAGCAGAGGGCTTTGCTTTTCAGAAAAAAAAAAAAAGTACTTTTCAGCATTACGCTTTCCTGCATCCTCCCTGTGCTGAGTGTCTGAGTTAATTTATGCAGCTATATTAACTTTCACTTCACCTTTCAGTAGTGTTTCCTTCCCCTGCATGCTTTTTTCCTATGCACAGCCCAGCCTCCTCCAAAGGGCCAGATTTATAGGAAAGGTTTGGATGTGCAGCAGCAGGATGAGGTTCTGGAGAAGCCCAACTCGTTCCTCTCCAACCAGGCAGTGATTCCTGTAGCACTCTGTGCCAGCCAGCTCTGGGGAGGGTTCCTGGGGGTTCCACCCCTAGAACAGAACTGTGTTAGAGCTCCTCCAGACGCTCCCCTTGATGCTTCTGCCTGCCCAGGTCCTTCAGGGCACGACGCAGCATCGGGGACACTGGGGTGCAGGCTTGGGGACCTTGGTGGTTGCATTAGAAGCGTTGCAATCCCAGCCGCCAGGGAAGGCAGCAGGCACTTGTGTGGCTGCAGGAGACTTTTGGCTTGAACTCGAAGCTGTCACGAAGTGTCTAGCACTGGTGGCTGGAGGACAAGGCTCTACAGATGAGCCAAGCGAGTCTTGAAGGCTTGGGAGCCAGAAAGCAAAGTGAAAGGCATGGCTTTGCATTACATACTGCTGTGATCATGAAGCCACTTATGAAAAAATCTGTCATGGGAGGACCACATCACGTTGTGGAGCAGCTCTGAAGAAGCAAATGCAAATGTATAGGGGTGTGCAGATCCCCAGAAGCTGCGGGGAAGGGGCTGTGCTGGGGTGATGCTGCCCTGGTGAAGGGGAAAGGTCTACCAGAGCCACCCTGAAATGAACAGAGAGGTGCTGCTGCCCCGGGAAGGTCCAGCCCTACCTCTCCGCTGGAGGAGCAGAGCAGGTACAGGAGATTAAGTGACCTGCTGCTCTCTGCTTATTAAAAGAAAATGGTGTTTCCTGGCAGCACTACAGATCTGACATCTTGATCCATTGAAACTCTCTCAAAATATAAATCAGGAGGAAGTGATCAAAGTCCCTGCTGTGAGGAGAGGTTCTGCTACCTCCCTCTACCCTCTCCCGGGGTGGAAGAGCCTCGGTACCCCATGGTGGGGTGGGTGAGGACTGGGGCTCCCACCGCAGCACTGGTTTGTGGGGAGGCTTGGGTGGGTGATGCATCACTGAGCCCGTCGCTTCTGGCTCAGCCCGGGCAGGTCTGGAAGGAGAAACTGATTGTGATTTAAAGATGTCAGAATGAGGAAATCCATCATGTCCCTCGCTCATCTGCTGCTGTGATTAATTGCCCTCCCCATTAACTGCCCGTTACGAGTATACACCTTATTTCCAACCGGAATGAGTCCCCGGGCATGGCTGCGCGGCGCGACGATGCATGGAGGAGCCTGGAGGGGCTGAGCAGCTGCAGGCAGTGGGGCAGCACAGCCTGTGGGCACAGACACCCACTGCCACCCGTGCGTGACCACTGCCAGCACCCATGGGCCAGGAGCATGGGGGGGACAGGAGTCCCCCATGACGGGCATCCCCAGAGTGGCTCTGCGAGGGGGACGGGAGCCCTGCTGAAGGGCTTGGGGGTGGTGGGGGCTGCAGAGGGAGGAGGAGGGGGATGGAGAATGGCACCCTGCCCCGGCCCCTCGCAGGAGCGTCCTCAGGACCCGCTCACAGAGTGGTACATCCTGTACCCGTCCTCTTCCCACGCAGAAGGATCTTCCAGCAAACACCCAGGAAGAGTCTTCCTCCGGCTCTGAACTAAATCGTGCAGTAAATTAAGCCTGATCTGCATGAAATTTCCTCCACACAGGGTGAACCTGGAAACAGGTTTTATCCAAATTCTCCTGTCTTTTGTCTTTAATTTAAAAAGTTAGAATCTCCTGTAATTGCCTCTGTGCTTGTGGAGAATTGGGGAATACTAAGAAACCCTCTGGTGGCTAATTGAATGCCTTATAAATGTTCCGACTGTAAGCAAAGTTCTCTCTCTTACATTATAAAGATATTTAGGTTCAATTCTGTGCTAGGGTGATAATTTTATGAGGGATTTTCATATCTTTTGGACGCAATGTGGAATGGATCATTACCTTTTTTTACACTTAATTGCTTTTATCATCCAGAAATATTCCTCATTTAATGATAGGAAAGCACTTCTGCCAGGGAGGCCAAACACCATATACGTTATTGCCTCATGGTGCTATAGTGCACAGCTCCTGGTTCTGCATTTCTGTGTGTCATCCTCCTCCCTTGGCAGAGGGGGATGCTGAGGCCAGGGGAGCAGCAGCAGGGAAAAGCACCCTTTGGCCAAGAGGAAAGAGCATTTTGATATCAAGAGGCAAAGGCCAGAGCCCTGTGATATTGGGAATTTTCTCGGTTTTCCTAGCACCCATATTTCCTGGCCTCCTGGTGCCTTCCTCGTGGCTGCTAGTGCATGGAAGATGCTTCTGCAGCAGCTGGGGACGAGGTGGCCAAGCTTGGCAGTGCGGGCACCACTGCATCCCGCTGCCAGGCTCAAAGAGGGGATCGGGGTGGTCTGCCTTGCTCCAGCCCGTGACACGCACAGAGCTTCTCTTGAATCAGCTGGATTGCCTTGAACAAAGGAAATTTGCTGCCTTTTGGGGAGCCACGTTGCCTGCTGGGTTGGGCTGGCACCTCTCTGCCAGCTTTGTTCCTCAGAGGCAGGGATTCAAACCCAGGTACAGATGTTTGCTTACTGTGTCACCCATAGCTTTCCAAGAATGCATTTTTCAATGGCCTTCTACAGCTCTTAATTAAGAGCACTTGCATCATTTATTAATTATTTATTAACTCTTTATAGATGCTACAAGTCCGTTGCAGACATCAGTGGAGTCCTACTGATGCTTATAAGCTCATCAACAGACATTGTAATTGATGGCTATAAGCCATCTGCTGACCTGTTGGGCCCTGCAACAATTGACTAACGATTCATTAAAACATCTAGAAATCGTTTATGAACCTTTTATAAACTATTTATAAGCGAGCGGGGACAGATTTATTCATTCCTGCTCACGGGCTCACAATGGAGGGACAGAGGGAGCCCCGAGCTGTGGCTCTGGACAGCAGCACGCCCGCGGGAAACATGCCCAATGTCACAAGAAAACCTTCATCTCTCCATCCATTTTCCCAAATTACACTGGCTTCCTGCAGGCCCGGAGGGTCAAGTTTCCTGATGAATGTGGGTCATTCTCCCAAGGATCAGAAATGACACCGAATGGAGAATTTTCTGCTGTTTTGCAGAGTCAGGTAGTTTAGCTAAGTAGGGGCTGGCGAGAATCCAGTGGCAGCTCTTTAATACGCTGTTGGGCTAAACTTAGAGAAGAGGATGAGCGGGCTCTCGTGTTGCTTTGCTTCTAGCAGGATAGGATTAAATTACCCATCCCATTTTCCTTCGTATTAGTACACAGGGGTGTAGAGAGCCAAAGGCAGCAGCTGCCAGCAAAACCCCGCTGGCTGCTCTCAGATGGTGGGCTGATTCCTGGTTAAATTGGGGGTGGAAGGCGAGGCTCAGGTTCAGGGCTCACATGCAAAGCATCACCCTAGCAAGGATTGTCCAGTTTTGTTTTTGTTTTGTTTTTTTCCAACTAGATGAATTTCCAAGTGGGTAATGAAAAAAACAAAAACACTAAACCTGTTTTCTGCTGTTTTCTGTGCAGTGTGGGAAGGGAAGGTGGAATGGCTTTGCTTGGCTTAGGCTTCATGAATCTTTTCTTGATATGTAGCATTTGTACCAAAAAATGGAGATTTTCCCTGGTGATCGCTGCCCAAACCGAGCAACCCTATTTCTTGCCGCAGAGTCCCAAAACACTTGCAGCCACTATGGGTTGTCTCCAGCCCACAGAAATGCCTATTGCTTGACACCAAGGAGTCTCCTCGTCTCTGGGAGCTCACCATCACCAAACAGAAGTCGCAGATATAAACTCCTCCTGTGTTGACAGAAGAAACGACGCCTGTAATGGGATCTTAGCCTCTACTATCACTTCCAGCAGTCCATCTATAATCTTGCCTGGAGCAGATGCTGTCTAGCAAGACACGGGGATAAGTGATGACTTCCTAGGAGCTGGCGTTCACTGTAGCGTGTCTATCAGCTGGCAGAGAGGGAACCAGGTGTGCCCTGTGTTTGTTTTAAGAGGCTCGTTCTCTCCTTCCTCCTTATCTGCCTTGTTCTCTTACCGAAGGTGCCGAGCACTGTTGGCCAAACCCAGTATGAACTGGAGGGATGACTCCTGGCTCAGCAGAGGAGGGGATCCCAGCGTTAGCAGCAGATGTGTACGGCCATGAATGGTTGGTTGTGTTTCAAGACCTTGTTTAAATTCACAGAAGGGGTGTGTGTGCGTATGTATACACACAAACGTAATTAATTCAATGGCAAGCAGCGTGTAGTTGTTACTTAGTTATAAATTGGACTAATTCAGTCATTTAAAGCTGACCTGAGGTCAAATTAGTGCAAGCCTGAATCCAGCTGGGCTCTCCTGGTCCTGCCATTCCCCAGGGCCAGAGGCTTATAGGGTATCCTGTAGGATGTAGCTCACACAAATATCATGCAGAATGGCACTTGTATTTCATCTCAGAGGAAAGAAAAGCCAGCTCTCCACAGTCTCTCCTACAAGTACACTTGAGCTATTTTGGAGTGCGGCACAAAGAAATCAGCTTTCAATTGGAAGGGAACACAAAGACGTACCCAAAAAGCCATAGATGGCTCAGTATTCATGTAAGAACACTCAAATGGGTGTGCTCCTCATCCAGCTCAGAACCGGGGGATGTTTGGAGGGTTGGAGGACCTGTCATCCCAGTCAGGAGGCAAGGCTGAGCACCACAGGAGGTGTTGCACCCCCCAAACTCACACTGTGAGCTGGAACTGCCCTTATTTCTGGGGGGGCAAAGAAGTACAGGAGATGGGAACGTGTCCTGCCTGGGCCAGCTCGCTCCATTCCTGCAGCAGGACATCAGGCTTTAGCTACATGGTTAGAAACATGTGACTGTCACTACAGGCAAGACGGCCAGCCACCAGCCCGAACACGTGAGAGAGGAGTAGGGCGACAACTGTGACACACAAAGAGGTGACAGGGGAGGAGGGGGTTTGAAAGAAGGGACGTCAGGGAAGGCAGTGAGGCTCCCAAGGTGGGAAGAAACTCCCCAAAATTGATCTGAAGTCAGATGCCGGGGGAAAGAGCCCAAAGAGCATCTCAGAGAAGCAGTGATGCATCCCTGCTGGCCAAGAGCTCCTTTGAGCGAGGTCCCCTCCCTGGGCTGGCACTCATCAGGGACAGCAGCAGAGCAGGACAGAGCTAATGGCACTGATGGCTGTCCCCAGGGAAGGGAGCACGAGTGCTGTGGTGTCAGCCAAGAGCAGCCCAGGCGGCCAGCCCCTCCTTTGGCAGGAGCCCGCAGTTGAGTAAGCAGAAAGCTGAGCTAAGTGATGAGCTGCTGGAGCCGTGCTCTCATCAGGAGGGGGTCAAGGCTCTGTAGGACGCAGCACAAGGTGAAAGGAGGGTCCCACCATCCCCGTGTCCTACAACAACGTGCTGGTGGCGGGCGCTGCTTAGCTGGGGAGCTGGGCAGCACCATCCCAAAAGCACAGCTCCCCTTAGCACAGCACCCAAGCCCCAGCCACGGCGGGGAAGAAGGCTCCCCCGGCACCCCAAAAGGGAGCAGTGTCACCCCCACACCAGTGTGCCCTCCTAGCACGCAGCATTGCAAACACAGCCCAGGCCTGGCTGCTTGCATTTTGTACTCACTTGGTTCACCGAAGCCTGAAATAGCCGAAATCGGATTGAAGTCAGCCCCCAGGGTGCTGCAGAGATGCTCCATGCCTAGAGAGAGTGGGAAGCTGCTGCTGTTTCCCCTGCAAGAGCTCAGCTGTGGTGGCTTTTATGTCTGAAAGCCATTCCCCAGCTGCACAGACCCAGCTCCTTACTGCCTCGTATCTTCAGAGCAGGAAGGCTTTTGCAGTGGTTTTGTGGTGGGCTAAGCCTCTGCCCGCTGCCCTGCTCCCTCCCACCCTGCCCCGAAGCCCGCTCTGCCGGGGTGAGAGGGGCCAGCCAAGCACCAGGCGAGGACCAGGGGCTGCGAGGACCCCCCTCCTCAATTGTACATTCCTGCTGCACCCCTCGGGCAACAGAAATCTGTGAGTTTCTCTCCAACATTCAGTCTCTGTGCTCGCACCCAGCCCCTCCGGGCTGCCTGTCCCCAGAGAGCGGTGGCTCCATGGGATGCAGGGATGTCCTTATGGGCTGGAGCTGAGAGCGGTGGCAGCTACAAGGTGTGGGCTTCGAGATGCTGCTGCAGCAGATGTCAGCTACCTGATTACACAGGAATTAACTAATGAGAGCAGGAGACGGCTTGTTTCATGCAAATAAATAAATACAGGGGAGCGTTGTAATGCACAGGGGCCATGGAGCAGACAAGCACCCCTGGAGCTGTGGTGGCAGAGGGTCCCCCCGGTCTCCCTTGCGCTGGGAGATGGGCTGCCAGGAATCCTAATGAGATTGGCTTAATGAGGTGAATCAGGCAGGAGGGTTGGCTGCAGCTGTGGGAGGGCGGTGGTGTGCCCAGCTGGAGGGTGGAGAAGGGTAAGGCTGAGGGAAAATGGTCGTGCAAAAACCAGTGCAAAATGTTCACGTAGTGCTTAGGGAGGCCAGGAGGGCCTCCAGAAGCAGGTTTCAGAATGCAAATTAAAACAAAAGCTGATTGCAAGCCACAGCAACGCAGCAGTCTCCCTGCTTTCTTAGCAGGTCTTCATCATCACCTTTTTTGTACAGGAGGGATGCCTGTTGCTCTACAAACACCAATTTTCCTGTGCCTCTTACAGTTGAAAATTCAGTGAGAAATAGCTGTCAGAAAGACTTTTACCACGTTTCACATGTTTTCTCTGAAAACCTGGAAAATGCCTAATGCATTTCACACTTTATTGCCACTTCCCCAGGGATGAGCTTCCCTCCTGCCAGGGGCAAAAGGGGCAAAGATGTGTGAGTGATGGCTCTGTGGCCATTAGTGGATAGAAAGAGGTTTTACTGCTCTTTCCTTTGACAAACTTGGGAACGGGGTTTGAATAATCTTCCCCTGGAACTGTGTTTTTGAGTAAACCACACAATGTGGTGTTTATCTTCTTTGTTGTTCCTGAAAAGTCCAAGGAGTTTGCTACTTTAAAGGCAATCTAAAGTTAGCCGCAGAGAGGAGGGTCGAAGGAGGAGAAGGGTGAAATAACCCCAGAGAGAAAGGACATCTTTCTGAGGCTGAACAAAGCATCTCAGGTTGACTCCTAACCATTCTTTTCGGTTTTTTTATTTTTCTCAGAAACCCAAGTGAAAATAATTAGATGGCGGTCAAACAGAAATAATTTATATTGGGTTTTCAGCCTGTCTGCTGGACCAAAACTAACGTGTCATTCAGACACCCCTAACAGAGACGTGGCCCTGAGGAGGCGAGCATCTCTCCCTGCCCTGCCCTGGGGATGCTCCGTGTCCCATCCACGCTCCCCTGCCTCCCTCCTCTCTGAGAGGGCACCAGGCTCTGCAGCTGCCACAGTTTTGGGGTGCCCGGGGATTGCATGGCACGGGGAGAGCCCCAGGCCCTTGCACGACAAGCCTGGGGGTGGTGCGTGATGGTCGCTGGTGGCTGTGGCTCCCTGAGGCCAATGCTGTGATGCGGAGCTGCTTGGTGTAGTCACCGCAAGGGACCGAGGTGGTTGTTCCCGTGTCCCACGTGCAGGACGTGGCGTTAGCCCCTGTGCCTTTGCTTGGCTGTGATCAGCAGCAAGACAGCTTTCCCCATGCATTTTGATTTAAAATGTGAAAAAAAAAGAGAATGAAAAACGGGTCCCATCTGAGCACAGCAAGAAAGAAACGACTTCAAAAGTTGACGATTTGGGGCAAGTCTCCTTTCTTAAAAGATGTTTCTAAATTAGCCATTTTGGCCCAGTCTCCATCTCTCATCCTCTGAATATCCCTTGTCCCTCCCATTTCACAAGGGGGAGAAAAACAGCAGTTCCCCACTCCTAAATAGCATCTTTCAGCAGCCAGCTAAGCTGCAAAACGGATTAGCTTTGCCTTCCAGCTCTGTACACAACACTTTCAGGTTTGCACAGAAGTTGCAGAGACTTTTCAAGCAAAACATTTCCCGTGAAGCCCCTTCTGGGGATACCAGGAGATAGAAATGAGACTCTGGGGGAGCAGCACGCTAGAGATCCAGAAGCAGAGGACACCAGGCAGGTGGCATATCTTCCATCACAGGCAAAGCTAGCACCCAACTTGGACAGGGCACACTTTCCTATCAGGAATGAGGAGGCAAGGAGTCAGCCCGGAGCCTGGCAGGGACACTGGTTCTGGTAGCCCAGATCCAGGGCTGAGGAGGTAGGGAGGGACTTTGGGAGAGCATCTCCATCCCCAGGCATCTGCAGATGCGGGGACGCGGGTGTTGGAGGGGACTGGTGGCAAGTCCAAGCTGCCAGCCAGCTGGCCTGTGGGACAGCACTGACACCCTCAGACAGGGGTTACTTAAGCCCTAGCAATGTGTCAGGGCAAGGCAGGGGCTGCCTCCCCAGGATGCTGCATCCAAGTCTTCAGTTTGCTTTCTTCCCATGTCCAAGCACATGCTTTTAAGCCTGCCAGCCTCCCCTTCTCCAGGAGACCCGACCCAGCCATATCTCTCTTCGCTCTTTTTATCTCTACATCGCTCTTTTTATGACAGCAGTTAATTCCAGTTGCCTGCTCTGGTTGCACTGTCCCGTGCACAGTGTGGCTGTGAAGCGGGTGCAGTGCAAGCCCCGGGGATGGCACCCTCCACTGCTGGGAGGGTGACAGCCTCAGCCTAGGGGCATTTAATGCCAGCGCAGATGTCGGCAGCACAGGCCACATGGACTCAGCAAGTCATTTTTGTGGCCAAAGCACATTCATCGTGTACTCTCTCCCCTCCTTCCCTCCCTCCGCAGAGATGCCCGAATAGCAAGAGGCTGCTTTTGAGGTTGGAAGTCAGGTTTAGAATTTTAATGATATCCTGTATCCCACAGCCTTTCATTTGGGGAGAAACTGCTCTAAATGACCCATTTTTCTTAGTATAATGATAATCATTACCAAGAGGAAAATGAGCACTGAAGCCAGGGACAAATGCAGGCACACAGTAGACGGAGTGGCTGATTCTGACTGGCAAAACGTTACATGGAGAAATAAACCTTTTGTACTTAGAAGGAATGTAAAGATGTCTTTAAACATGCATGTAAATTTGTAACAAATAAGTCAACGTGGCCTGAAACAGGAAGCAAGAGAGAGCAGCCATAAATATTTTATCTCCTTGGCAATGAGCTTCCTCCTGGGGGAGAGGACGCAGCATCTCCCCCTCTCCCCGCTCCCACGCAGCCTCCGCACCGAGCACCTTCCTCACCTGGAACCTGACAGCCAGGAGCCCAGGAGCTTCCCCACCACTGGGGTTGGGGCTCCTGCCCCTTCCCACTCACCCTCCTCGGCTCACAGCGCTCCATGGGCCAGCGTGACATGCAGGTCCTTCCGAACACAGATACTCAACGAGGTTCGATGACTTAGATATATTTTTTTTTTCTCTTTATGAAGGTTTTTTGTTTTGGCAGGGGTGAAAGAATCTAATTAGTGAAGAAAGCCTGAAAAACCAACAGCTCATGCAAATGAACAGCTCAATCCAAGCAGGCCCCCAGCCAAACAAGCGGCACGCACCTCCTGTATGTGATGGGGTGCTGCCTAACCCACAGCTCAGCCCCCCGCAGGGGCACCATGCAGGTGCTTTGGCTGGGACACTGGTGGTCTGGTGCGGATGACTTAGGGGGGATCTAATCAATGCTTACAAATACTTAAAGGGAGGGTACTGGGAGGACAGGGCTGGTCTTTTTTCAGTGGTGCCCAGTGACAGGACAAGAGGAAATGGGCACAAACTTCCACCTAAACATGAGAAGGAACTTCTGTACTGTGAGAGTGGTAGAGCACTGGAACAAGCTGCCCAGAGAGGTGGTGGAGTCTCCTTCTTTGGAAACATTCAAAACCTACCTGGATGAGTTCCTGTGCAACCTGCTATAGGTAGACCCGCTCTGGCGGGGAGGTTGGACTAGATGATCTCTAGAGGTCACTTCCAACCCCATATGATTCTATGATTCATGATCCCAGGAGCATAAACTTTGCCTTCTCTCAGAGAAGGCAAAGTCTCCATAGATAAGGTCAGGGCATTTGCAGCCCTGGCTCTGTAAGCCTCCTAAGTTCTCCTGGAATGTGAGCCTGCAGCCACGGATCAGAAGATGCTCCATGGAGCAGAGCCACCTTCCTGTCCCTGTGCTTCCAGGTGCTGGAGCAAATCTGGGGAGCTAGGCTTGGTCCTGGCTCTCCATACAACCTTGGAAGTCCTTTACCTTTAGAGCAGGAGTCAAAACCCAGCTGCTCACTGAGATGGCATTAGGCTGAACACACTGCACGTTGCCGAGTGCTGCGTGAGGGTATAAAGAGGAGGTGCCGTGGGGAGTTGTCCTCAAGATGAAATGCAAGGCATTTAGTGCCCAGGCTTCAGTCTAGAAGTCGCCAGCTGCTTCTGACCATGGAGTTCAAGCATCTAAATAATTCAATTAGGTGTGACCCAAGGAAAACCTATAAACATATAATTGATTGGGAGAGCGAGTTCTGATCCCAGGTAATTGCTCTCTTCTGGAGTAGCCTGTATCGGCCCTTTGGCCTGGCTCATACGCCAAGGATGTAGCTGGTTAGGTCTGTGAGTGATATAAGTCTGGTCTCTGCATGCTGGAATTGAATTAGACACCAGCAAGAGAGATTTTATTAGATGTATTAGATGGCTGGTGGAAGGAAGGCTGGAAACCAGAGGAAGAGAAATGTCTCCCTGGTGACCTCTAGGCTGTCATTATTTTTCTTGCACTGCGCCGAGATGGGTGCAACGTTTATCTCCCAAGCAACGTCAGAGCAGCAGGTGCCAGCATTGCCCCCACCCCAGAGGCTGGGGCTTGCACAGCATGGGCAGAGTGACCCTGAGGCTCACTGTCTATGTGGAGGGCTAAACACATCTGCATTCTGTCCTCCTGAGCCTAACAAGCATCACAACCTACCGGAACACTGTCCTGCAGAACTCCTGGTCCAGAAGGATCTGGAGGTGGCATGGACCTAAATGATGGAGAACAAGTGTAGAGCAGAATCCACGGAGGCCCATCTCCAGCTCCACAGCACCACCAGCCCCCTACCATGACTGAAACATGATTTAAGACCAGACAAGTTAATAGCTGTGTGCTGGAGGATGTGCCACGAGGAATTCTTGTCATGCTAAGGTTTCACAGCAACCGGTGGTGAGCTACTTGCCATCAATAATTAACATCGGCCCAGCCTTGCCAAAATAAATTCACCAAGTGCGTGGCAAGGCAAAGGTCCCTTGATTTTGAAATCACCCACAAGTTCTCTCTTGCTTGCTGTGGCGACATTTGCTGCACTTGAACTTGGGGAACACATGGTGTTCTTGGTAAAGCTTTTACTGGGGTACACCCGTGCCGTGCTCCCTGCTTGCAAGTCACTGGGGAGCGAAAGCAGCTGAGCTGCCTTTTTGTCTTATGGTTAACTGGCTCACCTGCAAATGCAACAGGCTGAGCAGCTTCATGCCTGTTCCTCTGGAGAGCCTGTCACCCCGTGCAGGGCAGATGGCTGCCTTAGACCTGGGCGAGCAGCAGCATGCCAAGTGTCACCAGAGGATGAGACCTGCTGTCACAGGAGAGGCTGTGCCTCAGGAAGGCCTCCTCTGAGGAAACAGGGAATAAACCCTGTGGGAGCCAGCCTGGCATTGTCAGCAACACCATCTCAAGGTGGTTTGGGAGAACAGACAGCAGCAAAACTACCCCAGGGATTAACCAAATCCCCCGTCTCTGCCACCAGTTCACGCAGTGGCCGAATCCTGGCATCGCAGGAGCGGTCCCCGGGGAGGTTTGGAGAGGACATCACAGACAGCATGGGTGTGCAGCAGAGGAGAGGGCAGCTTTGCCAGGCTCAGCAGGAGCCAGCAGACATGCTCTCCTTTTATCACCATCACTGGGCTCTGCTCCTCCATTCAGCCAGAGTGGCCAGCAGCTGCCTTGTGTTAATTAACAGTGGAACAATCACTCTTAATCAAAGGCCAGACTGATGGCAGCAGCAGCAGACTGCCCGTCTCATGCTCTGCATACTGCCCAGCTCATCCCACCTCCACTAACCCCATGCTCATGGCAAAGAGGGAATAACAGGGGCATAATTCTCTCTAATTACTGCCTGGCTGCAACGTGCCACCACAGCCTGGCGGCAGGGGTGAGCCCAAGGGAGCTCCCAGGGAGGGCAGAGATGCCCCCTTGCTTTGTCCAGGAGCTGTCTTTCGGGCTGGTGGGTGAGCTGGTTGGCCTCCAGAGGTGCCTCCCCACCTACACGATGCTGAAGCAAACTCCTCTCCCTGAGCAGGCAGGCCCTCTGCTCGCTTGGAGACACAAGGGAGAAGCTTTCTCGTGGCAGCAGGATACACACAGTCATTCCTGCTGTCCTTCCACCCTAGCACAGAGCTTCCTGTGGGAGCTGGCACCGCACCTCCCAAAACCTGTTGAGTCCAGAAAGTGCTTAGTATCTTCAGCATGAAATAGCAGGGGTCTCCAGGACTGCAGTCTGAGAGTCAGACCCCTCTGCCCTCCCAGCTCTTCCCTTTTGAGCTTGCCCCTGGTTTACAAGCATCAGGCACCTGCTGCCCACAACCTCCCCTTGCATTGTGTGGGTGAGGGATAAGATAACAGGATAGGTCACTCACCTACTACCTTTCGTCTGGCCTCAGGTCAGAGAAACCAGCGGGTGCCTCCTTGCCCATGTCTCTAGAAGAGGAGAGCCTGCAAGCCAGTCCCTCACCCCTTCAGCCATCTTCTGCAAAACAATCCCCACGTAAATGCTGTCTCACGTAGGTAGGAGATGCCTGCAGAGCTCAGATTTATCTTCCCTGGGAGGTTTCTGGAGTTCTGCCTCAAAGCCCAGAGCTCCCAGTAGCCCCTGCCCTGCAAGCACACTTCTAGCATTAGGAAACTCCCAGCACTCTCCTATTTATAGCTTCACACACCACCTTCCATTTTCTGTTAATTAGCTCACTCCCTCTCAATCATGCCTAGATGAGACGAGGGGCAGCCAGAGCCGCTTGGCTGTCAGGCACCTGATGCTGCCGGAGCACTGCTGAGAGCACTCCGGTGCCTTGGGGGAGGGATGCTCCCAGGAAAATTTGTGTCTCCCTGCCAGCCCCCAGGAGAGTGAGGACAAGGATGAGCAAGAGCAGGGAGCTTTTCCATCCTCCATCAGCGCAGGTGTATAGCAGGTAATGGGGAGAGCATCCGTGTGAGGACTGTGTGCTGGCTCCCTATTTTCCTTTGCCCTAATACTGGCAATGTGAGGTTATTTGAGGACCTGGCAGCAGTTCACACACAAAAGTACAGCCTCAAGCTACTGAAATTGGATCCAAGTTTTATGCTTCTGGACTAGCTTGGTCCTGGTGTTTGCACTGACGCCTATTTGTAGCACAGAGAAAATCAAAGCTGAAACTTGGTGAAACTTGGTGACCAGTTGGTTTAGGAATATCTACCCAGGAAAGTACAAGCAGAGGTCAGAGTTGGTGGTGTATGGCTGCATTTTAGTTAGATAACTTGTGCAGATCCAAGTTGCAGGTGCCCTGTCAACCCTGTGGTGGTTGGGGGAGGAGGGCTCCCATGCACCCAGTGCCCAGTCACCTGTGTGACATGCTTTGCCCCCAGCACAAGGATGAGACGGCTCCTTCAGCTGAAAGCAAAGTATTTTCCCAGGCAGGGGACGGGTCCCGCTTGGAGAACTGGTGGTGTTACCGGTGTCCTGGGTAGGGGACCAGCGAGGGTGTTGGTTACATCTACTGATGGCAGATTGTGGGATGGGATGGGAGTGTGCCGGAGGAAACGCTTAAAATCCAACAACATCTTGAAAAAGTGGAGAAACAGCCTGGAAAACAAACAAAAAAAACCCCAAAAAACCCCAAACAATAGGTATGGTTGGGTCATACTCTCTGAGCAGGGGCAGGTTGTATCCCAGTTGGGAGAGCCAACGCCAGGCACAGTGTTTGCAGGAAGGCTGGGGTGGGAGGGAAGCTGTGAGCGCAGGGGGACAAGAAGATGCTGATGGGAGAGGAGCAGGTCCCTACGGGTGAGGCAGGTCCAGAGGGACCCCTGAGGCAGCAGAGAGAGGAAAAGCCGCAGGACCAGTGGGGAAAGCTCTGCTAGGGGGTGAGCAGAGAGTGCAGGGAGGCTGTCGGAGGGAGAGGAGGATGGGGAGCCCTCCATGAGCAGGACTTGCATGCTGCAGGCACCGAGCTCCACATGCATCTCCCAGAGCAGCAAGCACACCAGCAACCAGATGTTTGCCAAACGCGCTCTGTCTTGCATGCCCAAACCAACAAACTGTGGGGGATCTTGACACTTGAATCTGGGGTTTGGTCCAGATCAGAATGAAATCTTGACAATCCACCCGACTTGGAAACACCAAGCTATTCCTCTACAGAAACAGCACGTTTTTCTGGGAAAACGGTAAATTGTTTTGGTAGTGTCAAAACATGGTATTATAATTTAACGTTTTATGTACAAGTCAAAATGAATCATTTACCTTCTCTAAACACTATGTTTAAACACCTGAAATAAAAGCCTTTTTTTTTTTTTTTGACATGACTGTCAAATATCATCAAACTCAGCATGTCTGTGAATGGAGAGATGTTCCCGGCAGCTCCAGCTGCCTCCATCGGTGGGAGATCCCTGGCCAGGATGGCTGCAGAGGGACAGAACCCGTCAACGCAAAAGGCCATCTATCCTACGCAGGGCTCTGCTTTGGGCAAGCAGCAGTTCCCCACCCCATCACAAAAACGATGTGATCGGGAGGGTGGTTTTATTTTTTTCCTACTCGGGCAACAGGTGTGATACTTTCTGCTTGGGTTTCTTTCTGGGAAAGGGGGGAGAAGTTAACCCCGTGAGGGAATCGAGGGGTTTGCAGCATGAGATCCCAGTGGATGCCCTCACTGTTATAAGCAATTTTGTCTGCCAGCCTTGCTGCACTGTTTATTTTGGGCGGGTTCTGGGAACAGTTTGCAGCTCTTTCCCCATTTCTCAATGTGCCTACATGGGAAATTATCCATAATCATTAGCAAGTGGCCTGTTTCCTCCTTCAGACACAATTAGTGGGCAGGGTCCGGAAAAATCTTCCTCAATCTCATTTCCTTCACAGGATGCACTTGAGATGCCAGTACTGCCTGGGAGGAGGCAGGGCACAGCCGCTGCCCAGAACTGCTCATCCCCATTCCCTAGGATACGAGCATCCCTGCCTCCATCAGTCCGAGCATCCCCGCCTCTATCATTCCGAGCATCCCTGCCTCCATCGGTCCCCAGGGACTGCCCCGGGGGAGACTGGTGAAACCCCAGCCTGGGGCTCAGTGAGGCTGAGCGAGGTGCCCACCGGCACGGATTTTCAGCAAGGTGAGGCAGGAAAATGCAGTGGCACAGGGACGAGATGATTTATAGTTCCTCAGTCAGAGGAGAATTTGCTCTCCCTGTAAACCTCATCCTTGCCGTGCTGTGCAGAGCTCGCGGATAATTCAGTGGGTCACGAAAAGCAGAAGCAATTAACAGCCACTTCCCATCCCTGACCTCTGTCGGGAGCAGGTCGCTTGGCTGTTACTGGGTTGCTCCCTGAAGCAGAGCCAGCTGCCAGTGAGGGATGCCATCGCCCGGGTGGCTCTGCAGCATCCGCCTTTCCCTCCCCGCAAAAGGTGGCCGTGCCCATCGCCTGGTCCTGCCCCACGCTGGGGACAGTGCTGTGACACAGGGCATGGCACTGCCAGCCGGGGAAAGGGCTTTGTGGAGCAGCAGCTCTTCAGAGGGCTGAAGGACTAAGTGAAGGGGAGCTTTGGATTTACACCCAGGAAAGCTGGAATAAATCAAAGCAATTAAAGTGCAAATGAAGCTTTAAGCAACGCGGCACCCTAACTACCTGGGAAGCACGGTGTGTGTACTTTTTGCCTCACTCACTCTTTTATTTATAGACAGAATTCAAATCACTTAAATAATTTAAACTAATTTGCCAGGTAGAGCCAGGGTTCGGGAAGTGCCCGCTGGCATTAATGAGGCTGTATTTTGAGAGTGGCTCCACAAGCCCTCCAGGCTTGCCTGTGGCCGTTTGCTCCCTTCACTTGGATGGTGGGTTTTGTGTGGGCGCATGGGGATGCTGGCAGGTCCCTGCACCCACACGGCTCTCGGTGCCATCCCAGGTGATGCCAGGCACAAGCAGCAAGTGGAAGTGGGGGAGGATACAGGAGGGCAGTGGTGATGGGTGGTTGCGTGTTGCAGACGCTGATAATGGCAGAGTTAGAAGTAATTAATCACACTGCAATGAGCTGGTGGAAAGCACAGTTTCATTTTCTTCCAAGCTGCCTGGTGTAGCAAGGCCGTGACCACACATCCTTGGGTAACCACAGGTGCTTTATAGCAGCCAGAAGGGCTGGGAAAAACAGGTACGAGACCCAGAAATAACTTCACAGCCAGCGCAGAGGCACCAGAGTAGTAAGGGCAGGGGCTGGCTGCACCTCCGCTGCTTGTTTCCCCTCGGTGCCAGAGATCTCTGCAGGGCAGAGATGAGAGTGCAAAGCCTGCACTTCCGTTGGGTTTGGACCCACCTGCAGAACCCCTGAGCCTCTCCAGGACATCACAGCCCGCTCACATTCCCACCACAGCCTCTCCTGTCCTGCAGGGATGCTGGGAAGGGGCGGGCTGGGCTGGGAAATGGAGTGTCCCCAAGCAAGCCCCAGAGATGGAGAGGGGACAGGGTGCTGTTGCATATCCCAGTGCTGTGCTGTCAGTCTTCACTGGTGCATCTGGACACTGCCTCTGGGTTGTGTCTCACCAGCTGATCACGGGCTGCTGTGGGTGCTGTCGAGTGCACTTGCTCGCTCCAATGCAGGCGATGGAGCTGTTTGCGTAGGATAGTGGTAGAGGAGAGTATGTGATTATGGATTGAATTTTGTCCCAGTAAGGAGTCCCGCAGCTGCCAAGACTGAGGTGTCGCTGCAATTCCTGCTCGTGGGAGCCCTGGCACCGAGCGGGACGCAAAGGCTGCTCCATCCCTTCCCATAGGAAGGCGCCAGCCTGGCTTGCTGGCGTCCGTAACACTGCGAGCTCGTTACGTTCAGGTGAGCTGCCTTTTATTTACAAGAATTCCTGCAGGAAAAAGAATTTTGTGAATACTTATCTAAACAAATATTTGCCTCAGATACGCTCTTGTGGCTATCTGACATGCTCATTTGCTTGTTTATCCAGCACGTTTCTCAAGTGGTTTCTGAATGTACTGTCAAATACAGTCATTTAAAAATTATGAATCGGGATTTTCCAGAGTAATGGTTGTTTAAAAACTGCCTGCTTTTTTTAATAGTTCTTTAAGGAGAGTTTTACATCCCCCCGTCCTTGGTAAGATGCTCACACATCAGTCTAGCTGCCAAGCTCTGCTCCATGGAGCAGAGACCTCTGTATTCCCACATAGCAGCGGGGCTGCCAGAGGTGGGGGAAACACCACACAGCCATTGCACAGCTGGAAAAAAAAGAAGGAGAGTTCGCACTGCAGCAAATGCTTGGGAACTATTTGCAAAAGACAAGAGAGGGGCTCGCCCTGGGTAATATCACATTTAACCCGAGAGAAAGCAGCGCTCAAACCCTGTGATTCAGCTCAGCCCTGCAATCCCCTTCCTCCGCTCCGAAAGGTCACCGTAACAAATGAACATGTTTGTCAGACTCATCCCAGGCTGCCGAGGATCGCTCAGGGGCGGATGGGAGGGAAGAATCCACCATTTGAACATATATTTTGCTGAAAACAATCTGCTCGGCACCGGCGGTGAAAGACTTGTTCGCTGCTGTTGTAAACACCATGAATTAATATCATCCGGTGCCCTGGGTATTCACCGGGAGGCAGGGTAGGGTTTTATTGTGTGCTTTCACGTAAGCGTGAGGATAGCTTGGGCTGGGAGCCTTCCCCCAGCTTCCCACACCACACATGTAAGGCAGAGGGGCAGAGGGGCATGATTTACCAGCGAGCTGCTTCCTAACCTTAACGTGCTGTGATGCACCCCCTGCCCTTTAAATAACCGCTGTCTTTTGAAGGCATAAATACTTAAGGGGGGAAGAAAAAAACCCACCATTCTCTCCTGAAAGACCTAATTTATCTGGAATTATCCATCCTTGGCTATAAATCCCCTGTAAAACTTGGCACGATTTTAAAAGCAGTTACAGCAATGACTGTATATTTTTATCTGAAACCTCAAGAAAGAACAAATTGAAGCGCTAAACGGCAGCTACAAGGCATCAGGGAGAGCCACGCTGGTGAGAGCGGGGCTGCGGTGAGTGCCTTGCCTGGGAAGCATCGCTCAGGGGTACTCATGGATCCCCCTGGGCTCACTGTCTTCTTTCTGAACAATTCCTGCCTGAGGAATAATTTTAATGTACCAGTTTTCTGAGCTGCACACAAGTGTAGCAGTGGGCTCGGGAAAGCGACGTGCGGGTCCTGGCTGCAGGTTTGAGGTCGCCTGCTGACATTTGCCAAGCACCACATCCTTGCCTGCCACATCCTTTGGGAACCAGGGCACAGGTACACGCATCCCTGGTGTCCACCTACTCAGGCACACGTCAAGGCTGGCTCTGACTCATCTGGCTTCCCACTTTTTCTTCTTTGTTCTTCTCTCCCTGAAGCAGGAGAGAATGCGGCTTTTATTTAAATGGGGCCCCATAAACATAAGCAGCTTCATATACTTCCCTGTGCGAAGCAGGGGAGGTTTTTAATGGCTTCAGCTTCCACCTCTCCCTCTCTCCATAAAAGATACGAGAGCCCGGGTTTCCACGTGTCCTTGTTAAGCCAGCTGGTGGGGAGCAGAAGCAGCGCCAACGAGTCCTGGTGCTGACTCCCTCCAACAGGTCCTGGGGCTCTCCCTGGGTCCCGGTCCCCCTCCTGCAAGCAGGGATGTTCCCCAGCCCCAAGGGGTGGGCAGCCAAACTGCATGCACGTGTGGGGTTCAGCTCAGCCCTCCAAATCCAGGTCTAGGCTCAGCCTGACCCCAGTGGGACAGGTAAGGAGAGCTTCCCAGCCCCAGCAGCCTGACTGTATCACCCAGGCAATGTTACCTCCAGGGTGGTCCTTTCCACTGAAGCTTGTGCAGACACATGGTGCTGAGGGCTGGTGAAATGTGGGTTGCGTGAGAGATGGGGATGTCCGTGGGCAGATGTGACCTTGGCGGCCAATCTCCACAGGATGAGGTGGGGTGATTTGTAGGGGGGTCTGTGGGGTCAAGCACTTTCCTCCCAGGGAGCTGGTACACACGTAGGGCTAGCTGTCACACGGCATGTGATCACCACATCTGACTGTGATCATTATTTGGCTCCTTCACTCCGTGTAAGCAGTGTGATAGTACTCTTGAGTGCACTGGGACCTCCTCACCTCCCAGGAGTGCAGTCCCTGCACAGAACAGATTAACAAATCCATTATTCAAGCCCAGCGCGGTGAGAAGGAGCTGTGGCCATGAGAAGCTGGGCCAGGCCAGAAAGCTGCTGGGACCTCATGCCACCCAAGGGACAGCTTTGCTACCCCCTCCCCTGCCGTGCCGGGGACAGCCTGTGTAAGGGCAGCACGCTGTGTTTCCATGCAGGACACCCTAGGCTTTGTTTGTCTTCAATATAAAGCTGTTCTGCATTAAGTAGTGCACAGGGCATGGTGATGGGTGCCCTGATGGTAGGACAGTACATGGTGGGACCCCAGCTCCTACCACAGTGTGGTGGGAGCTGAGGAGGGCTGTCATCCTCGCCATCCCATGGCTGGCTGATGGAGGGACCGTAATACTCATTCTCTGCTCTCTTTTCCAGGGATGGAGGGATGTATGTACAGCTGGAAGCAGCAGGAGCATGGCACAGCCCCACGGAGATAAGCGTGAAGGTGGTTCCCCGTGAGGACGCAGCGGGACCTCCACAGACCCCGGAGGAGTGTGGGGTCTTGCTGGGAAGAGCAGAGCTCCCCTTCCTGCCCTGCTGGCCAGGTCTCCCTGCTGCCCAGTCGCCTGCCGTGTTCCCAGAGATCTGTACCAGGATTTGGGGCTCAGAGCCTGGAGGTGCATTAGTGCCATAGGATCGCTGGAAACCTGACAACGATGGGGGACCCACCACGGAGAAGGGACATCCCTCCAGGAGGCCCTGCACCTCTGTGAGCTCTGGCTGCTGGTGGCAGAGGGTGCCTGGGGTTGGGCTGCTTGGCCAGCCCGGGGCTGAGGACAAAGCCGTGGTGCTTGCAGGGCACAGCCGGCGAAGGGCGAAGAGCTGGGGACAGAGTCTGCAGGGACAGCCCAGAGCCACGGGAGAGCAGGGCTGCCAGCTGAACTGCTGCTCCTCTGGGGAACTCTTCCTGGGGCTGGGGGGACAGAGCAGCCCTTGGTCTCGCTGCGGATGTCACCCTGTGCCCTGCTGGCGGGACTGCTCCCCTAGTGCCAGTGCGGAAGGAGGGCCGCTCGTCTCACCATGGTGCTGCCACCACCCGACAAGCGCCACGTCTGTCTGACCACCATCGTCATCATGACCAGCATGGCCTTCATGGACGCCTACTTGGTGGAGCAGAACCAGGGGCCCCGCAAGATCGGCGTCTGCATCATTGTGCTGGTGGGGGACATCTGCTTCCTCATCGTGCTGCGCTACGTGGCGGTTTGGGTGGGGGCAGAGGTGAAGACGGCCAAGAGGGGCTACGCCATGATCCTGTGGTTCCTCTACATCTTTGTGCTGGAGATCAAGCTGTATTTCATCTTTCAGAATTACAAAGCGGACAAAAAGAACCTGGAGACAGTGGCCAGGAAAGCCCTGACCCTTCTCCTCTCCATCTGTGTGCCAGGGCTCTACTTGGTGCTGGTGGCCTTGGACAGCATGGAGTACATACGGACCTTTCGGAAGAAAGAGGACTTGCGGGGGCGCCTCTTCTGGGTGGCCCTCGACCTGCTGGATATCTTGGACATCCAGGCCAACCTGTGGGAGCCGCACAGGACTGGTCTGCCCATCTGGGCAGAGGGGCTCATGTTCTTTTACTGCTACATACTCCTCCTGATCCTGCCTTGCGTGTCCCTCAGTGAGATCAGCATGCAAGGGGAGCACATTGCTCCACAAAAAATGATGCTCTACCCTGTCCTCAGCCTGGTCACCATTAACATTGTCACCATTTTCATCCGGGCCATCAATATGGTCTTGTTCCAGGACAGCAGGGTCTCCACCATCTTTATTGGCAAGAACATCATTGCGATTGCCACCAAGGCATGCACCTTCCTTGAGTACAAGCGGCAGGTGAAGGAGTTCCCCCAGAACGCCATCGCCCTGGAGCTCCAGCAGAACTCCCTCTCCCACAACCAGACCATCCACAGTGTACAGGGCATCCCCCATGAACCGTCACCCACCAGCGAGGTCCTTGACACATGAGGGATCACCCCCAGCCGAGCGTTGGTTCAGATAGTCCCGTGCTGAGCGGAGGAGGGATGCTGCTCTCTTGCTGAGTGGGGTGAGCGCAATGGACAAATCCCGGCAGCGAGGGCTCTTCTAGGCACAAAACACCATGTTTTAATTGAGCTATGGAGTGTCCCCTAGACGTCTTCATCTCAGGTATAACCCTAGGAGTCCTCCAGACAAACCAAATGAACGTGCAAAGGACCTGAACCAGCTAACCCTCTCTCTCCCTCCCACCAACTTCTCCCCTCCCCAGCAAAGACCACTAAGGTTGCAATGTCCCTTTTTACTCCTCAAGCACTGCACCTTTACTCCAAGCCTGGAACGAAGATTTTGTTACCGGAGACCTTTTTATGGAGTGGGGACAGGGGGCATAGGTGTATGGGGTGGGTGGGGGGACGTTTGAACCAGTAAACCCTGTGATCGTAGATATCTCTTATCTCCAATGGTTGTGTTTACAGTTTCCTATTTATAGTGGGCTGCCCCAGGGGCCGGTGTCCTTGCAGTGGGGTGGTGGGCGAGAGCAGCAAGCCCTGCAGTGGGCAGTGGGGCCGGGGGCCAGCACGGTTCCCCCACCTTTGGTCGAGGGGGACTGCACCTCCACCAGGGCACTACGCCGGCTCTGCTGGGAGTAATATTTGACGAGCTAAAACTAATCCAATGCTGGTGTTTTATGTATTTCGTTCACTCCAAACAACTCAGCACAATATTTCTATTTTTAAAAGGGTTTCTCTCTCTCTCCCCCCCCGCCGTTGGGAGCCTCCCTGCCTGCAGCAGCCGGTGCAGCTGCCCTGGCCCCCCCAGCACCGCTGCAGGCGGGCAGGGGCACCCAGGAGGGCTTAGCAACAAGGATGGCCACGATGCGTTTCACTCCGGCATCGAGCGTTTATAAAGAGGGCTGCTTTCCACAGCTACTATATTTTTAAAATAAAATATTTCAGAAACAAAAAATCCCAACCCGCCCCCTCCCAAAAAAAAGAGCTGGGAAGGACATGCTGCCCCATGCAGGCGGCTGGGCTCGGGGCTGGGCACAGATCTCCTCCGCCGGTGTATGTGGTGGCGAGGGGCTTGGCTGGCTGTGGACAGCAGGGTGGGAGGCGGGGGCCAGCCGGACAATAAAAGCCCCGTGAGAGCAATGGCTTCTGGTGGTCTCTTTTCTGCCAGCGTGGGGAAGGAGGGGGGCAGCTGGAGGAGCAGCTCCCGTATGGCTCAAATCACTTGTCTCCTCCTGTATCCACCTCCCTGGAACCCCAAGTGCCATCCTGAGGTGCACTGCCCTGCACTCGTTGGGTGGTGGGTGCAGAAAGCAAATACATCCTTTTTCCAGCTGAAATGCTGTCCCAGGGGTTGGGCATCTGACAGATGCCCTGACCCGGGGGGAGCTACAAGGGAGAAAAGCAGAAAAGCTGCATCTTAAAAGACGCTACAGTTTTTCTAAACCCAACATTTCATTTTGAGGAGGTGGTAAAAAAATGCCTGATGCTGTTTACATTTTTCTTCCACTTTTTCTCCTGGCTCTGCTTACCAAATTTGACCTAAATCCACAAATCATTTTAGTCTTCATCTTTTCAGCCCATCATACTCTGTCCAAAACATTTCACCCAGCCCTGATCCAGCTTTCCAAATTTAGGACCAGCCAATCACAGCCCTGACAAGCTCTCCTTGACCCCTCTGTCATCCAGGGATGACTTTGGGGGACGGTTCTCTACCTGGAATAAATCTGCTGAGAAATAAAAGGATATCTTTGCCAACAAAAGCGAGTTTGCAATAGATTTTGCCAACTGGAAAACTTTTTTCCTCCTTTCCCTCAGAGAACAGGAGAGGAAGAGGGCAGGTGATTTAAAAAGTATTACCAGAAATTAATTAAATTGCTAAATTATCCTGGAATACCTATGGAATTGCATATTACATCTCTACTGGTGCCATTAAAATACACGCGATTAACATCAGTACAATTAACTCCCAAGTATCTAATAACATTCTGCCACCTTTTTAGGTAATTAATTTATGAGCCTTTGTTTTACAGCTCTTCCCCAGAGCGGAGCAGAGGAAACCCTGCTGGTGCAGGAAGCGTGGTGCTGCACTGCCCGGGGCTGGCTCGGGCAGTGCCCAGCATCAGGCTGCACCCACAGGGGTATTTTATCCTGGGGATAAAATAAATTTCCATGGGGTTACCCTGAGAGGTTGTTGCGTGTATTTTTGTTCTGCCTCAGCCTGCTGCCTAGCTCTCCAGCCATGCCTTATATTGGAACAAGTTAATATTCCCCGTGAGCCTTATCTGCTGCTAAGGTTGCTTGGGATGTCTGGCTGTTCTCCCTGGATGGAGCCTGCATGGAAAGGGAATAGTGCTTTATCCTCCCAGTGCCATAACCTCTGAGCAGACATAGAAGTCCCCAAAACCTTTTCCCTGAAGATGCTTTCTGCTGGTGACATGGGGTTGTTGTGGTTGCGGAGAGGGGTGTCCCTGGGGATGGGCTGTCCTGAGCCCCGGCATGAGGAGCAGGAGGAGAGGTCCTGGAGGTGGTGCTCACCTGGGATGCGGTGCACTGCGTCGCTCCCGTACGGCGAAGCCTGCTCCATGTGGAAGGGAGGGAGGAGAGGCTTCTCTCATCTTCTGCTGTTCAACATTCCCCAGGGGCTCCGTGTGTGTCGTGTTTCTCACTCAGCAACACAACCTTCTCTTTTCAAAGCCACCTTGAAAGCAAGTTCACTAGGAGAACTAGTAGGGAAAGGCAGCTCAGCAAGCGTCTGGGAGCAGAGGGGAGAGCCAGCACGGCCAGCAAAGACCTCGGAGACTGCACAGCCATGGGAGCACTTCAGCTGTTCCTCACCCAGTGCTTGCTGAGGGCAATGCAAGCTGCCGCCACCTCCTTCCCAAAATCCAGCCCTGCCCAGCAAAGGCAAGACCCCTGGAAGCCACGGGACCTGCAGGAAGGATGTCGGCAGGGTGGTCGTGGTGGCGGTGGCTGTGCAGGGTGACTGGCTCCCAGCCTGGCTCTTTGTTAGGGGAAGGTGATATTTTGCTGCGAGCAATGAGAAGTAAAGGAAACAATTAAAACTAAATAGGCTGGAACAGAACATTTTTTCAGCTTTCCACTGCGAAGGCGTGTGGGCAAAAGGCTCCTTTGTGAAACGCGAAATCATCCTGGCAAGATACAGACTCCCACCTGCTGAAGTGTAAGCAGCACAACAATAATGTGGAAGAAGGGACACAAATTCCCAGCCCTCCAGTGGGAAACCCACGGGGGCACCATCCCTCGCTGCCATTTGAAAACAGGCCTGTGATGCTTCGGGGACCCAAGTGGTGCTGTCCTACCAGTTAGTGACCCGCTGGGCAGCACCGAGGTGAAAGCTCCTTCCAAACCCAGCTTGCCTGGGGAGGAGCCAGGTCCACCCCATAGCTGGCAGGGGACAATGGAGCAATTGCACCCTCTGGAGATGCAAAACCCAAGCCTCTCTGAACCTTCCTGTCAGGCTGGTCCTGAAGGGCAGCAAATTGTCCCAGCCCTGCACAGCCACAGGGGGTCTGTGCTCGCTCCCGGGACAGCAGGAATGGGCTGAACCGAACCCATCCACTTCCCAAGCATTGCAGAACTGCAAAACAAGAGCTCACAGGTAAGCAGAGCAAAACAAGCCAAGCATCGAGCCCAGACAAACCCATCCGGGTCCTGTCCCCCTGCCAAACATTTGGATGAAGAGGCAGCAACGGGCTCTAGCTGCTGCCTGCCTGACACAGCCTGCGAGAAGAGCCTGGGCCCAGCTCTTGTGCCCCAACAGCTCCCTGGTACCTGCAGCACCTCCACCCTGCTCGCTGCCTCAAGCTGAATTTTACCCTCCTGGGAGCTGCCATCCAGCACCCTGCTGCTGCCCTGACCTGGGCTCCAGCTGGAGCCCTCTTTCCCAGGGTCCTGGCAGCTCTTATGTGTCTTGCTTGTCCTCTAATGGCCTCCTTTTGGCAAGTGAAAATATCCGATGCTGCAGCCCCCGTGGTGGCTGGGAGGAGGGTGGCTGGTGACAGGCATTAAGCCAAAAGCACCCCACGCTCCTGCAGCCAGATTCTCGGGGTGAGAATGGTGCTGGTGTCTTTGCAGGGTCCGAAAGTGCTTGGGAGAGCTTGGGAGAAGACAGACACCCACCTGGGTGACACAGCACAAGGATGGCCCTGCGGCCAGGCTGGCTCTCTACTGTGGGTGACTTGGCAAACCAAGAGCAGGGTGCCTGGGGGACAGGCTGCTCTCCCAGCCCAGCGTCTGCTTCTTTTTCCTGGGTACCTGAGAGCATCACCTCCTAAAGTAACCTCAGGAAGGTTCAGGGGGCAGAAGCGCAGTGGGGCACAGGGAGATGCTGTCCCACAGGCAGCAGAGCGATGGGGTGCTTAGCCTCCTAGCTTGCACCACTCTGATTTTCCTCCTCAGGAAAGCACACACTTGCCTGTGTGCACAGCCCTGGGGCGGCAGGCACCGCGCCGTATGGCGGGGAGGGGTTGAGGCTGTCAGGTTGTATTTAACCAGGAAGGGCAAAAAGGTTCTTCATTCCCTCCCTTGCAAAACCCAGACACACTCCCATCCCTACGGGGTGCCATGCATCCCGGTGCCACCCTGCACAGCCCCGTGCACTCTCACCTCAGACCATATGCAAACACAATTTTTTTGTTGTTGTTTTCCTTTGTTCAATCTGGATTAATTTGTTGAGCGAAAGGAGACTGAATATTCCTGCCAATAACTGTTCCTCCTGCCTGCCCCAGATTCACTGCCTTTCTTTAGCTCAGGCTAATGCTGCAATAAAAATGATGGACAGGTGTCCAGAGCACTGTAACAGCAATTCCCATCTGCCTAAATTCCTCCTGCCCAGGCTCTGTGGCAAAAGTCTGAGTTTCTCATTAATTTAATCCTAACTTTGACTGCCCTGGATTTTTCAGCTGTGTCTCGTTTTTAGGTCTGGCATCCTTGAAGGATAATATCCATTTAAGTTACTGATTTGGGCTTGCTCATTTAATTTCACCTTAATAAAGATTTTATGTGGTTTTGACATGTTCAGTGTCTCAAATGTATTGACACGACAGCCAGAAGAAACATTATGACCATAATGGCTCAGGAAGCATTAAAAAGACCCTGGCAAGGTATATTGATTGCCCTCTTTTACAGTTGTTCGAAGACAAAGACCAGTCAAAGGGAAGAGTGAGTACTGCAGTTTGTTTTTATGTGAGCTTCCCTGGTGTTACAGCATTTTGTGTGTGCAAAAGGCATTTGCAAGCATTTTTCTGCAAGTTCTTCATGGAGATGTGAAGAAGCGGTTGTCTTTTTGCTGAGATGCTCTAAGGAGGGGAATTTTGAAGGAAAAATACAGGTAGCAGAGAAGTCTTCTCCAGGGAAGGGGCATCAAACTGTTAATAAACAACCAAATAAATGAAGAAAATGCCTACATCCTCCTCACTGGTGTATCCCCAAGGAAAAACCCTCAGGCTGTCCATGGCTCACTGCTCCTGTACCGTGCTGAGGGAAACGATAAATCGTCTTTTGAAAACTGTCTTTACAGCTGTGGGCTTCCCCATCGACTCTTCCCAGCTAATGCCTGTGCAAAAACGCAAACCCATTATGGGCACCATACACTGAGTGCAACAGAGAGAAAAATTGGTAGAATGGTCCATTGGCAGAGGTGGGAATGTGATTGAGATGGGAGAGGAGCATAATTATCACCTTGTGGCCAATATTCGCAGGCAGATATACACCCCAGAGGCCCCCGTGGAGCCACCTGCCCAATTGCAAGTGGAAAGATTTTTTTGAAAAGACAATTTACTAATTGCCACTGATTTCCTCCAACCCCTTCTGCACCATGGAAGAAAATGGGCTGCAGCAAAACAGCCTCCTCTCTAACAGATCAGCCACACACCACTTTGCCGGGCTCTGCCCCAGCCCAGCATGAGGGTGCAGGAGCTAGTCTTGGGCTCCTGCTGGGCTTCTGGGTAGGGCAGAAGGAAGGGGTGTCCCAAAAAGCTGGTCAACAAGACACATGCAATTAGGGGACTGGCTGAAATTTAGTTCCAAGGCAGGACCTTCATCCTTCCCCCTTAAAGCGTAACATGGCAGAAGAGATAGTGCCATGAAATCAGACCAAGATTTTGGGCCATAATGCCAGCAGACGTGAGATCTGCAGGGTGCTGTAGCCGCAAACCATTTTCCTAGTGCCTTTACATTGCCTCAGCTGAGTGATCAACCTTGCCTCAGTCTCCAGAGCTCCCCTGCTTCTCCAAATCTGCCGTGAAATAATAACCCATCACTCATGGGAGCTCACGGGGCTGAGGATGCTGAGAAGCAGAGCGCGGCACCTTGAGCATGCCAGGCACATCCTCCCACACCCCGGTGGGCCATGCCAGCAGGCTTCTAATAACCCAGCATCTCAGCTCCCAGGGCTTTGCACACGAAGCCTGCTCTGCCCAGCAGAATAAATACCTCGAGCAGAAAAAGGCACTGTTTCCCCTTTTTTTGCGCTAGTGCCAGGGAGAACTTAGTATTCAAAAACTGTTTTGAGATGTTTCACTTCACAGCTGGTGAATGAACTCGGAGAACTCAATAAACCTCTTTGTAAGAAATTATCTCTCATTAATCTCTCTGGCGAGGCTGGCACCTGGAATAGCATAAATCTTTACCTGCACATACTAGGAGACAGGGGAATGGGCCATAGGCAGTAAGCGTGTTACACTGGGAGAATCCCAAACGCCATATCAAGAATAAATCCTCATAAAATTTTCCTCCTGATCTCCTCCTGAGAAGAGGACATCAGCACTTGGAGGAGATGGATCCTTGGTGGAAGGACTTTCAGCAGGAGACAGGACAGCACAAGAGACTCCAACGATCTGCAGGCATTTTGGAGGAAACCTCGCCTCCTTTCCATCAGGCATTTCAGGAAACATCCAAAAGCTTTAAATGGTGCCGCTTGCTCAGGAATAAACTGCTCCACAAGGACTGCCAGCTCAAAGACTAGCTGCTTTGGAGGCTGCATGGTTTCTGTCTCATCCTTTTCCGCAGCAATAAGCTGGGCTGGCTGTGCCGGAGCACGCCATGCACCTCCAGCATGCACCATCACACTCCTACAAGCCTCACAGCGACCAAACCCATATCCCTGAGGCAGGACAGCTCTGAAAAATTCTGTGTTTGGAAAGGAGAAAGATCACTCGAGCAAGCCTTGAACAGCTTACCGTTGAAATAGCATCCAGAGTTTTTTTTCCCCTCACGGGGGATTTTGAAGTTTATTTCAGCATCCTTTGCTTTGGTGCAACAGATGGCTGGGAGATGTGGTGGCCCAGAATATTAATGCTGCCCTCCAGAATCCTTGCCCTCAGAGCAACTGGCATCTCCGTGCTCTTGCTGAGCATCATGCAGCCTCATCTCCTGTCTCAGGGCCATGCTCTTCCCACATCAGCTAGGAATTAAAATGTGCAACTCTGTCCGCAGGGGCCCCCTCAGGGATGGGGCATTTTTGGATCAGGAAAGCTGCAGGGCAGAGGTGGGGAAGCAGGGACATGGTTACAGCAGAAATATCAGCCACCTTGCCCCAAAGGGAAAGAAATTAAAAAAATACAAAGGCAGTGAAGCAAATCTCTTCTGTGACCATAACTACCACGCTGCACTGGAAAGAGTATTCAGCCCATATTTTAAGAATCGTCTTTTATCGATGCCTAATGTCCCATGACCAGTGTCCAACAAGGAGCAATTAAGCATTTGCTTGGATAAAATGTATGTCTTCGAGCAATAACCGGGCAAAGAATCTTCCACCATAACGTCAATATATGATTTTGTACCATGGAAATAAGTGTGTCATAAAAACCCCTCTGCTCCCGTGGAATGGCTGCCATCTCCCTCTTCTACCATCTTGGTAGCGGCTCTCTGCGTGCCGAGGCCACCCGGGCTGTGAAGCATTGCGTGGCTCGACTTCCCAGCTCGCTGACAACCAGAGCCAAGCCCAGCCTGCTGCGGTCCTTCGGACACCTCCAGCTGACAGGCTGTGGCAAAGGGCTGTAAGTCATTCAGAAAGGATAAAATTATATAGCTCCAAAGTTTAATAATGCGAGCCCCAGGAATCACACAGATAAATTTAACGGTGACCACTTAGAGACCTGCTGGTTGAACTGTAATATTTGATGAGGTTACTGAATAATATGCCAGTCTCTCTCAGATCCAGGGAGGCCATTAAAAGCCAGTGGGATGGAGACCAGTGTTTTAGTCCTCTCCAGCTCTGCATAGGAAAGAGCTGGCACTACACTGCCCATGAAACATGGATGGCAACAAGTCTTACATTGCCCAAACACAACACTTTGAACCGGCCAGGTGTTTTCTGCTGGGAACCTGATGCTACCAGCTCAACGGTACCCTGCATCCTGTGCCACCCCTACTTTGAGCTGTTGGGACTTCGGAGCATCTCTTCCTGTGGCCAGCTGGGCCCTACAAGATTCCCTCTCTGCCTCCTCATACCTCTACCAGGCAGGGGCTCTGCCTGATGGAGTTCTTCCTTTAATAATTCTTCTCAAAAGTAGGAAATTACATCTATACTCTTATGTGCAAAGAGCATGAGTGCTGCGGGCTTCAGGATTTAAAAGGCGGCAAGTGCTCATAGCAACTGTGCCTGTGCCATCCTAACACGGGCACCATAAACACTCTTTGATTTTCCTTTTAACACGAGCAGTGTCAGGTTTGGGGCCCATGGACTTATAAGGAAAGGGATGTCCTTTAATATCTGCCTCTGTTCTTCTTCCACAGGTTCATGTGGGATGCTGGAAAGGTCGCTGGGGCCCACAGCAGTAGTGCTGGGAATGAAGCAGTTTGTAGCAGGTCTGCTCGCTTACAAACCCAACCTTTTCGAAGCAACCTGGGCATTTACTTTTGTCAGGATCAAGCTTACAACAGATTTCTACTTCATTCTCTTTTCCCCAAACAATGCTTTGCAAAACACCCAATGGCCCATTTCGGATTTCCAGTCTGTCCCTGGAAGAAATCCTGCCCCCATCCTCTTTAAGCCTTGCCACGATGCCCATTTAATCGCTCCTTTACTGGGCTGAGTAGCTTGCCATACCCATCTCCTCCAGCCCAGACCCTTGCAGGGCACATTCCCAGTGGCCTGCCAGCCCCAGGAGGGGTGAGAGGCACCTAGCACGGTTCTCAGCAGCACAGTAGTAAGCTTCACATTTAATCTACTGCAGCACCAAGTGGGATTTAGCACAGGATCTATCTGCAATCGATAGTGCCTAAAAAACTTTTAAATATGTCCTTTAACTGGTTGCTGAAGGACTTACACTGTTTTAATGAGCATCTCAGGAAGAACAGCTCTCTGTAGAGCATTAGCTTTGAGAACCACAAAGCAATCTCACCAACACACAATATCAAGTTTGATTGACAAGGCCGATACCCATGAACCCTGCTGATTGACATTAATTAGTCTGCCAGCTTTTAATTGCTTCTGATCATGTCCTACATCACTCTGATTAAAAAATTAGTCCCATCAAAAAAATAAAAATCAGTGCAGCAGGGGCTGGCTTGAGAAGACCTCAACTAGGACCTGGGATTTTGTGCTCAATGCCTTTGCTCATGGAGGATGGATAGATCATTTCAAAGGAACATCACAGAGCAGGGTCAGGCAGGCAGGGAAGAAGCCTTTCAGCCTAATAGTTACAATGGACCTCTCTGTTTTAAGGTATTTTTTTTTCTTCAGAGGAACCCAAATCCTAGAAGAAGAAAGCAGCTAGCCAGGCCAGGCAAGCTGAGGCCACACCACCAGCTAGAGCTGCATTGTTATGGAGCAGCAGGAGCAGGGACACAGGCAGGACCCAGCTGAGCAGCCGGTGGGATGCAGGCAAGGCTGCTCCCTGTGCCCCAGGTCACCCATAGCCATGCACCATCACAACCCCTGCTTTGAGGCTAGGCCAGGTCTCTTGCTGCAGAAAGACAGCAACACACTTCAAATCATAGAATGGTTAGAGTTGGAAAGGACCTTGAACATCACCGAGTTCCAACCCCCCTACCATGGGCAGGGACACCTCCCACTAGACCAGGTTGCTCAAAGCCCCATCCAGCCTGGCCTTGAACACTTCCAGGGATGGGGCATCCACAGCTTCTCTGGGCAACCTGTTCCAGTGTCTCACAGTAAAGAATTTCTTCCCGATATCTAATCTAAATCTCCCCTCTTTCAGTTTAAATCTATGACCCCTCATCCTTTCACTATACTCCCTCATAGAGGGTCCCTCCACATCTTACCTGTAGGCCCCCTTACCTGTAGGTACCAGAAGGCTGCTGTAAGGTCTCCCCAGGGCCTTCTCTTCTGCAGGCTGAACACTCCCAACTCTCTCAGCCTGTCTCCATAGGAGAGGTGCTCCAGCCCTCTGAGCATCTTCATGGCCCTGCGCTGGACCCATTCCAACAGGTCTATGTCCTTCCTGTGTTGAGGACTCCAGAACTAGATGCAGCACTCCATGTAGGGTCTCACCAGAGCAGAGAAAAGTCACCTCTTGGTAAAGAAACTTCCTTTTCACCCAGGACCCCTCTGATGCCTGAAAGAGCCCACAGCCACCCAGCAGATAGCCACCATGCCAGGTTCTGTGCTTTATAAGTGCTGATGAGCTGGGGAGTGGCAAATGAGGCACAGGGGCAGCTAATTTTAGCACAGGGGAGGCTCATTGCTGCTCCCTGTGGCAAAGAGAGTGTGGGTGGTGGGGCTGGAGGTCAGCTCACATGGGCTCAGTTCAATAGACAGCTTTCCAAGCTGGAGCCAGCTGGCAGGGTGGACCCAGCCGAGGTGTGCTCCAGCCCAGGGCAGCACCCGTGCACCTGGAGCCTGCATCCTCCTGCTAAGCTTAAAACATTAACAGCAGCCAAGACCTAGTCGTCTTTCTCACTTCCCATCTCTTCTCTCTTTGCATTTGAGAGTGCACCCTCTCTGCTGCACATAGACAGGCTGGGGCGGGTGAAGTCTGTGGCCCCCACTCTCATCTTCCATCCCACCACTGCTCACTTCGCCACTCAGAATTTTGGGAACGCTGCTGGACCTAGGAAATGCTTCCCCTGCCCTATTTCCCTCACTCCCCTCAGATGACTTTCAGGAAGCCTCTCCTTTTCACATCCCGCAGAGGTGCATTGCAGCAGGGGGGGTGTGCAACCAGGGACAGAGGGGGTTTGTTCCAGGGGACAGCCCCAGCACAGGGCAAACGCTGCTCCGGTCAGCCCTCACACACACAGGCACTGCCACTTGGTGAGAGAGTTGTCCCTTTTCTTTCTGCTGCCCTTTCCATCCCTCTTGGTTTCACCCAGCCCAGACGAAGCAAGGTGGTCCATGAGCAGGGGGAGTAGCAGCCTGCCAGGAGATGAAGGGCAGTGCTCAAAGAGCAGCCTTGGCCAAGAAGGAGGGGATGAAAAAGTCCAAATGGATGAGTCCCTGGGGAGAACAAGTCATTGGATCCTTGCAAAGCAAGGAAATTTGTGGGGTTCATCACCTCATCTCGTCCCTTCTTCTGATGTGTACGAACCAGAGCTGAGGAGCTATGTGAAATATGCAGTTCCCATGGCAGCCAGCAGCAGCTCCCAGACCAATAAAAGCCAGGGTATGATCACACTCTATTAGTTTGATAATATCATTTATAGTTGACTTAGAACTGCGTCCCATCTAATTAAAAGGGAGCTGCTTGTGAAAAGCACAGGAGCAGAAAAAGGCAGAGCGGATCGTTGCCCTGAGCCCTGTGCCTGCACAGCTGTCTTGTCGGTGAATGGCTTTTTATTTCCCATTTCACATTGGAGCTAATTTCATCCATCACCAGAACCAATGTGACTCATGCCCCCAGCGAGAGACCGACGCGATGAGAAAGCACCGAGAGGGAGGGGAAAGCACTGTTCTCTAGAGCCAGTGTCATCTGCAGCTCTGCTTTTCCTTAATTACGCTGCTCTGTCTCCTGGGTGTTTCAGGGGATCCTGTTTCTCCCAAGCCAAGGGAAAGCCGGCAGCAGAAGCACAGGATCCAGCCCAAATCTCCTCCTCTTCCCCATTGCAAGCGGGAAAGCAGAAGGAAGCGGGGACGGTGCAGGGATGGCTCAAGAGCACTGGTTAAAAGGGTCCAGGCTGGAGGTATAGGAGAGGGCAGGGATTCCTCAGAGGTATACCTCTTCTTGGCAAACTGTCAATTTTTGTGGAAAACATAAGGTTGTATTTTCGCTTACAGCCAAAATGTCAGAATTCCCTCAAATGCCCCCGAATCAGGAGAGGCAAGGGAGCAGTTGTGTGTGCAAAGGGGTGAGAGCTGACCAGATCCTATTTTCTGCCTGGGTGGCTGCGTTCCCGAGGCAGCTCCCCGCCGCTGGAGCAGGCTGGATGCTGCGTTTGCTCCCTGAGCCATGCAGGGACTGGCCGATGGACTGCAGCAGGGCTATGGTGCTCAGATACTGGATCAGCCCATGGGCTGGTAAATAAGTTTCCCACTCACCCAGGCTGCCATGGGGCTCCTCTCACGTCTGGCTGGAGCTGGAAAGGAGCTAAAGCATACCTGGGAGCTCTCTGGAGCCCACCTTACCTGGGCAGATGATAATCTCCATCCTTTCACAGCAGGACTCTACAAAGCTTTGCCAGTATGGAACAATCCGTCTTCTCTACTAAGAAAGTCATCCTGGGCAAGAGAGTTGCTTCTTTCACAGGCAACTAATTGCCAGAGTCAGAGAGGTGCTGGAAAACATTTGGAGGATGTAGGTCATGCTGATGAAGAAAATCCAGACAGACAGGTCCCTGACATCTCACAGCCTGATGGAGCCGCAGCAGCTGCAGTGGCTGCTGCCTTGCCTTCCTTGTGAGGGGAAGAAGGAATGGCTCTGCAGCCTGCTTGGGTCCCTGGGCCTGTCACCAGCACTGCGGGATGTTTGTACAACTGTGGGCATCGTGAGGACTGCCAAGGGCATGCAGGCTCCTGAGCTATTTAGGTGCTTTTGAAAGATATGTCCTCTGTCCGCGAGCAAAGGCACTGAAAGTAGAACCAGCCTGGAGGATCCCGGAGCTGCCACAGCAGCACTTCACCCCCAGGGATCTCCTGATGCTGTGGCACCAGCAAGGACCTCCTCTCCTTGCTTCCACCTGCCAGCCGACCAGAACATCACCCCGGCCCTGCTACAGCATTTCCAGCACAAGCTTCTTTCCCAACCTGTCCTGGAGGGTTTTCGAAGGCCCTAACAGCACGAATCACAGCTCTTCAAGATCGAGAGGATATGAGTTGTTGCTTTTCTTAAAGGCTTTTTAACCAGAGCACTCTCCAAGGAGAAAGCTGTGCAGGGTGTGGAGCTCAGAGCACGGGGAGAGGGGCAGCTTTCACAGGGCTCGTGCTCAGGGGTGCACAGGAGGGACAGCAAAAGCCCTCATCTAACGTTCACTCTGTGCAGGGACACATGCAGGTTGTGGCCCCCGCAGACTGGGCACAAGCCCTTCCTCGCCCAACTCCAGGCTACCTGCTGGGGAAGGTTTTTTTTCTCTTATTTCTGGTGAATCACGGAGTGCAGCATCCTGCTTTCCTTCAAGTTGATTCCCAGCATCTCGTGGCATCACCGCCCAGCTGCTCCTGCTGCACCTACATTTACAGGTGAGATTTTCTGGGCCATCAAAGCACGCAGGGCTGGGCAGCGGTCCTCATTTGCAGAGCAGAGACCTGCTTGCCTTTCAGAGCGTGATAATAGAGCTGTGAAATTTCAGCGGCTTTATTCTGCAGGCAGCCTCCAGCACACTGTTGTTCTCAGAGAGATTGCCAAGTTGTCTGCTCTCACACCGCATTAGATGCGGTCATTGCGGGCTCTCACCTCTCGCACAAGTGCCAGCGTCTCCCAGACCAATGCAGGGTCGGCTCATCAGAAGCTGAGCTGCAAGCCCAGGGTGCTCAGCCTCCAGGCTTCACGCGGACTGTGTCCCCAGCACTTTTTTTCTAGGCACTAAATCTTAATCTTCCATGATTTACATCCACCTGAAGTTCACGGCCTGATGTACAGGAGATTTACATCAGGCCGTGAATTTCAGGTGGATGTAAATCGTGTCAGAAAGATGTTACTGGTAGCCTCTGGCTTGTCCTGCACCAGGGCACTTGGGGACTGGCTCGTGGCAGCACTGCACATCCCTCGGCACAGGGATGCTGGCATGGGAACCTTCCCCACTACCTGGGCTGGTGTTTCTCCCCTTAAACTCATGACTTCTCTGTTGCATTAAACTTCATAATTTACCATTCCATCTAATTCATGTATATATTGAGATCGAGAGCCATTTTCTGTCAAAGCCATCACCAGACTTCATCCCACAGCTACCAAACTCAGCCATTTATTCCCTCTATAAAACACCCCCTTCCTGGGCTTTCAGCATCGTGCTGCTGATCTCCTGCCCAGGAAGAGTGTCACATTGCCTCCAAAGAAAGCCATCTCCACAGGGCTGGCTGAACTGTCCGTGAGTCACACCTCGGACAGGCTGCAATTAGAGGGTACGATGCTGTTCTCTGCTGCCACGTCCTCCCATTGGGCACCGACATGAAGGGCACAGTCAATAATCGCAGCTGACGAGTTGTTTAAAGCAAAGACTCTGTCTCCATGTTAATACACTCCACCAGGATGTGGGAAAATTAAGCAAGCCGAATTATCTCCAAATGGGTTTTCTTCCCAGTGTTGCCTAAGAGGTGTCAGTCACTTTTCAAATTATTTTCCCTAGCTGGGGGTGATGAAGGAAGACGTCTGGGATTAAGGTGCCTTCTGCTGCCGTCACGCAGAGTGGCTGTGTGACAGCCTCTCCACCTGACAGGCCTGAAGAATCAGATCATTCCTCTGTAAAATCAGCTTTCAAACAACGTCCACAGGAGCTGGGGAGAAGGGGCCAGCAAGGAGCGAGTAGCCATGGCAGGACGAATGGCAGCAACAGACAGAGCAGCTTGCAAAGCACATGAGACCACCCTGCTTGGTGGTCTGCACAGTTTAATGGAAAATTAATCCCAGTCTGTACATTTTAATGGAAAATGAATCCTGGCAAACCTTGCGTGTTGGGTTTTTTTCCCCATGTAGTTACAAGCTTGATTGATAAAAGTAAATGTGTTGACATTACACATAGGCACCTGACATGGTATATCACCCATCAGCCTGATTAATACGCTTGTGAGGTACAGATGTGTGCAGTTTATAGACCGAAAATTGGCTCATAGATAGATCTCAAAGCACTTGGAAATGGAAAGGCATCACCCGATGGTGGTAATTCTGGTGGCACCCCACAGGTACCAGTCTTCTGTTGTATTATTTTCTTATGGGGATGGTTCAAAGTGATCAGGACACAATTTTAAATAATAAATGGGCAGAAGGCAGAGAGCCAGCTGCCATGGCTGCGTTCACCCCCAGGACTGGGAGCTGCTCTGGGAAACTCCATGCCCATTCCCCATAAGCTGCCAACAGCACCATCCATTCCTTCACAGGATGCTGCAGCAAGACCGAGAGCAGGTTGGGCCGTGCTGCGGGGACACTGCTCTTACAATAAACCTTTTATCCCTCCATCCCGGAAAAGTGCAAGGGCTCTGATACAACCTCTGCAGTGCAAATCAAAGCAACTGCATCAAAGGAGACAACAGCGTAGGAGAAAGGAGCCTTCAAAGGCAGCTGGGCATGGGGCCAAAGAGAATTTATCTTTTATCATTTTCTCCTGAAAGGGAGAAAATCCTGCCTGCTGCACTGGGCTCTCCCTGCCTAAGGCATGAAGCAAGTGGGGGCAACCTCTGCCGCAGCCAGAGCAAATGAAGCAGGAGTGTGGGAGATGAGTCCCAGGGCCAAGGGCACTGGGGAGGGGTTCAAACCCACTAAAATAAGAGGCCTTTTTCTGGAGAGCACAGGCATTGAGCAGTCGGGATGCTCCTGTCTGCTCTGGCTGTTCCCAGGGTCAGGAGGCTCCTGCCCGTGCTGGGATGCTCCCTGCAGCAGATGCCCAGTGCATCACCCTGCCCTTCTGAAGCGGAGGCAGATTTCCACCCGTCCCATCAGGAGGTGTTTCCGACTGCGGAGTTTTCTGCTGGAGATTACTCCTGACAGCCAACTTCATTGCTTCTGATGCTAACGTCCTGCCACTGCTCCCAGTCCTGCCTCCCTGGCTCAAGTGACCGTGCTGTGCACCCATCCAGCACTTAGACTTCATGGCCTGCTTCTGAGATGTTGTCTCCCCCTGTCATATGTATTTAATTCCTTCCAAAATCCCTCTTGGGACAGAACTCAGATGTGAGACCAAAGACATTCAAGACAGAAGCCAAGATGCTTTTGAGCTGACCTGTCTCGAAGAGCCTTCACCTTAGAATCATAGAATCATATGGGGTTGGAAGGGACCTCTGGAGATCATCTAATCCAACCCCGCCACCAGAGCGGGTCTACCTAGAGCACCTTCATCACATGGGGTGAATAAAATGAGTGCATCTGCATTATTATTGCAAATGAACCTGGATGGTTTGCCTTTTCAGTATTTATGGTCCTTTTTATTTGTGAATGTTTAAGAATATCAGCTTATGCTCACAAAATGTTGATGGGAAAGAAATGCATCTCGTCTGTCTAAGAGTAGCAAATAGGGAAGGAATTTCCGCACCATTTGGAAAAGCTCCTTTTATTATCTGTGTAATAAATGCACAGACTTCCAGCCTGCAGATAATTTGCGGAGGACAAGGTACTCTCGGTATGGGTAAAAACTCATCTAAAATAAACCTCTTTTGCCAGAAAAGTATTTAATTTGGATTTGGGTCAGGGTTTCAAGCTCATGCTAAGTGCCTTTGCAAATCGCACTCCACGCACACGGTACCGTCTTTCTGATGAGCACAATGAATGCGCCGTGAATGCCTGTATCTCGAGGGTTCAAAGGAATTTGTAGTTCTCAACATTAGAACATTTCCTGATGATTTTTCAGCTGAAATGTACCGGTTCCTTGTAAAAGCTTGATCCCTTGGGGTGCAAGGCCGTTCTCATAAGTCTAGTGATTTCTTTCTGAATGTCCACCGTGCAAGTTATGCCTGTGCATCCATGGGCTCCCACCTGAAAACACAGCTGAGGATGGTAATTGGCAGTGCATTTACCAAAAAGGCAGCTCACAAGCTCTACATGCTTAAAAGATGAAGAACATGCAGTCTGATCAAATTCATCTTGGTGCAAAGACAGCTGGAAATTGGTCTGTGTGCTGGGCCGGCATTCCCATCCTAACCACCCATCATGAACTCCTCAACAACCCTTGGCTGGCAGAAGGTCCCTTGGGCACAGAGCTGCTGTCTTCTGGATCAGAGAGACAAGCTGATGGACGTGTCCACCACTGCAGCCAGGAATGATCTGCGTTATGTCTGCTGTAATGCACTTGTACGATGCAGGGGCACTTCTTAACTCCTCTCTCTTTCATTTGCAGGTGTGTTTGAGGAGAATGTAAGCTGGAGTTCACACAGTGTCCTGACAGCAGAACTGCTGTGTAAAGCAGGTACCCAGGGTGAGCCCAGGCAAGGAAGGAGTCCTGCCATGGGCAGGGACATGCAGGCTTCTCCCCACATGCTGCTCACCTCATGTCCTCCACCGCTCAGATCCCACCTCCGCACACCATCCCTGATATCCCGATGGCTGGCACCATATCCTTCCCTCTTCCCCCTCCCACATCAGCGTGAAGCGGAAAGCACCAGGAAAGATTTCCATTTGAACGCTTCGAGGCTGATTACACTGGAAAAGCCACTGGGAATAGCGCAAACATAATCACAGGTAGCAGTATTAGCATCACTAAATCAGGCTCTGAAAAAGCAGCCTCTTCGAAAAAACTTCATTTCTATTAATTCCTGCACTTTTCTGGGCTGCTGAGGTATTTATAGTGCCTTGTTCAGTGCAGCATTAAAATCCCTGCTCGGTGCAAGCAGATGCTGTCCGTGGAGCAGCACCCGGGCTTGGCCCCTGATTACTCACAGATTAATACCAACCTGTCACACATCTAATCTCTCCAGCCATGGAGATGTAATCGCTCCACAGAGAGGACACTGTCTAAGAACTTCTCCCCAGTGCTGTTATTTCGTTTATGTTTCCTCAATTATATGATGCATAAGGGAAATATTGAGGAGGCAATAAGCTTTCAGGAGCACAAGGAAAAGACTTTCTTCATCGCAGTGAGGAAAACTCCTTACATAGTGAAGTTGTCAGAAAGACAACCTGAATTATTTAGGAGGATATCTGTGATGCCTTCACTGAGTGCAGCAAACCGCTGTACCTACAAGCTGTATAGAAAGCAGCATCTGACACTTAACATCATGGGAGGGCCCAGACTGGCAGTGGTGTTTTTACAGCATCAATTATGGATGCTGCTCCAGCCATCCCCTGGCAGATACCCTCTGCTCGGAGCCTCGCTGCTCTGTGAGCTACGCTCCCGCATCTTCTTACTCCAAGGAAACACAAACCCCCATGACTAGGCAGAGGGATGCAGGGAAGCAGCAGAGGTCTTCAGACAAGGCTGGTGGGCTCGACTGTTACGTGTCTGCATTTTTCAGATGCCAGCAGTCTTGCCCTCATGTGGGGATGCACCAGCCAGACTGCAGGACCGTCTGCACTCCCAGGTTTGGGTGGGCTGTTTACTTGAGTATTTGAGACCTTTCTGTTCTTTTTAAAATGTACACTAAGCCCTCAGCAGATAGGATCTCTCCTACTTCAGCATTTTCGTGTAAGCTTAATTCTTGATTTTACTAGAAGCTGGTGTTCTCTCCGGAGTTGCCATAGTTACTGATGCATGCGTTTCTGATTTCACACGCTAATGACTGTCCCAACCTCTCGTTTGTGGAATAAACTATGTAACCCTGAAAGCAACATAAAATGAAATATTAAAGCACTTATGGTTCAGAAAGCAGACATCATGAATCGGCGATTGGAATTAAACGCATTATCAAGCCTAGATTAAAATAATCCAAACCTCTAGGCCAAGCAAGAGAGCAGGGCGGCCCCTAAACCAGATTTGGGGGGGATGCCCTAAATCTGAGGGGCAGTGTGGTGTTGTGGGGAGCTTCACACCCTCCTGCACACCAGCACTTTTAGAAGACTCTAGTGTCTGAACTCGTGAAAATATTTACTTTATAGCCAGCTCTGGTATGTGGGATTCAAGGTCTAGGCGTTTTCAAGCCTTGCTGGGTGCAGGGATGAGGAGGAGCGAGACCCGGGCACTTGACCCAAGATGGTCAATGGGATTCTTTCATACCATGAGCATCACATTCAATATAAATTAGTACGTTTGCTGCGTAGTTTCTTTCTCCCTTGATGGTGGCGGTCCAGAGAACTTCTTGCCCTGGTGCTGGACCTCTGAGCCCTTCCCTTCCTCCCGAAGCCGTGGCACTCACAGTGTCCAACACTTGCCATCCACTGCTGGGAGTGCACAGCTTGCTGCTGATAGAATTGGCTGAGTATAATTCTTGTATATCTTATATTAGTGCTGGGATCGATACTGGTTCTTTCATATTATTGTTAATTATTTAGCCTTATCCTATTATATCTATTTATATTTCAGCCCTCATGTTTGTTGCTTTCCCTGGTTCTCCTTCCTGGGTGGGGAGGAGTCATCGGGTGGTAGAATAACTGCCTAAGTGACAATAAATTGTTATGGGTTTTCTCAAACCATAACAGGCTGTCAAGCATCCTGGCATGGCAGCTTCTGTGCAACCCTGCAGGTCCCACCACTTACCTCCCACCCCAAGAGAGCTCCTGTCTCTGCCTTTTCCCACACCATGACCACCCCATGGAGATGGCCAGTGGTCCCCATGCATCCCAGTGCTAACCCTGCTAGTCCCGATAGCTGATGACCCTGTCCTTAGAGAGGTCACTGGGCAGTGAGGTGGCCCCGTCAAGGGCAGCCTCCTCACCCAAGGACAGACGGGCTGGGTGAGCAGCCAGTGACAGGCGGGAGCTGCATCTCCCTGTGCCAGTGCTGATACAACTCATTATGCACTTGGCTGGCTTGGGACTATATTATAATAAATGCATAATGAAATATTTAAATTTCCAGCAATGGTATGGAAGTGCAGCATCCTTTACCCTGCCGACACCGGGCTCTGCTAACAGCTGCCCTTTCCACCTGGCACCACTGCCTTGTCCAGCAGTCCACCTCCATCCCCTGGCTCGCAGGGACCAGACCTCCCCTGGGCTCTCACTGGGAATCAGCTCCGGTGGGATGACCTTGGCTGGCTGCCAATTAAAATAGGTTCGGATGGTTAAAATTTCAACAAACACAAACTGAAACAGAGGCCGGGCTGGGGGAGCAGGGGCAGCAGCTTCCCCTCGACACTCGTGCCAGGTCTGTTCCCACGTGCCACCCGGGAAGCTGTGCCAGGGCTGCCCGCTCCATCCACCGGAGCAGCACCCAGGTCCCGCGGCAGGAGCAGAGCCCAACAGCCCCAGATCACGGGATGAAATCCTGACCCCAGGACCAATGATTCAAAAATCCCCTTCCAGAATCTCACCTAGCCCCCCCATGCACACCGTCTCCTGCTCCATCCCTCGGAGCATGGCCGTGTTTCTCCCGGGAGCAGCTCCCAGGCTCAGCCCCGTGGATGCAGGGTTATTTTTAACCCGCTCTCCGCTCTGACAGGCTCTGATTTGGCAGGAGATTTTTGCAGTGTCACAACGTCAGGCTAAGCTTGGAAACACCCCGCTGGGACCGCTGGAGGGCCGGATAAACGGCAGAGAGGCTGTCGCAGGGCAGCGTCCCTGCCCGTGAGCAGGAGGTCTGAGCCAGGCTGCCCCTCTCCGCTGCCTCGGCCAGAGCAGTTTGGGCAGTGCAAAGGGAAGGCAGCAAGGAGGTTCCTCCCTACCTCCTCTGCTTCCCTCAGGCTTTGCTCACCCAGTTATAGGCCAGAGACCAAAAGGAGATGAGGCTGCACTGCTGCAACCAGACCGTGACCGTCCTTGGTGCACCAGGGCGAGTGAAGCATCTTCTGCTGCCCACCTGCTCTTGGTCCTGCCGGAGCACCCGACCTTGGTCTTGGGATGAGACAGCAGCTAAACAAAGGGTCCTTCTGGTGGGACTGAGACCCTGGTGGGTGCAGTGGGATGCAAAGGGGAGGAGTTTCATCCCCAAGCCACAGTTTTCTCACCACCACTGACTGCTACAGTGCTGGCTTCAATCTGGGGAGCCGCCGGGGCAAGCTGAGGAGGCTTCATCTTTCTGTCAAGAAGCTCTCCGTAGCCAGGGCCAGGAGCTTGTCATGCTCCATGCTGTGCTCATCTCAGGCTAGCTGCTATTAATTAACGATCAATACCTCCCTCGGCAGGGTGTCCTTGGTTTGTCAGTGCTGTGAGAGGCGGACAATAAACTCACATCTAACCTCAGTAACTGGGCTGCAAAGCACACCCCCCACCCCGATATGACTGGTAGGGTTGGAACTGCCAGGTCCTTGCAGCTTCCAGCGTGCATCTCTGTGGCACTGTTTCCCTCTGACAAAAAGGGTTGCAAGAGGCTGAGATGAGGAGAATGGGACTGACAGACAGACAGACAAGCAATAGGCAAAGACCCCAGGTGCCTGAGGGCCATTTTCCTTAGGAATCCAGGCTAGGAGTCACTTCTGCCAAGCCATGTTCATGTTGCTTTGGGTCCTGAGCCCTCCCTCCAAGGTAATTAGCTCTTTAACTGCCTTTACAGTGATGAGTGATATAAGGAGCTCAATCTGTTTAGCTCCTTAAAGAATTTGGTAAAGTAGAAACTTGATCACAGTCTTTAAGCTCCTGTGCAGGGAGATGATGTGTGATACTAAATAGGTCTTTGCAGTAGCTGATGAAGACACCACCATGTCTAGAGCTGAAAATTCAGCAAATTTCAGGCTGAAAATGCAATGAGCACTTTGCCTGCAAAAACAGTTGGCTGTCTAGGAGATTAATTGCCCAGTGACCTGGTGGGCTCAGTGCCACCCAGAGTCAGGGCAACCACAAATTGTTGGTGTCATCTGCGGGTGAGCAGGGAAACCCCATCATTTTTGCTTATGCATATGCTCAAATGAGGAAATTTACAGAAATCCCTCCAGCCCCCAAACTTGTACTTAAGCACAGCAGCGCAGGAGAAGGGCTGTCCTGGGCAGGGGGCAGTGGATGTACAGACCCTTGGAGGGAGAAAACAGCACATGGAGCAGGAGGAGAACCTGGCAGTGAAGACAATAGATCTCAGGGAACCAAAGCTAAAGAAAGAAGTTGAGCACAAGTTCTTTTTAAAAGGTAAAGGAGAAGGTCAGCTCCAGGCAGGCTTTCACAGAGCACTCTGGCACGGGTGTAGTCCCAGCAAGTACCCAGAACTAATTGCTTTTCCTCATCACCTCTGCGGGTACAAATGTGCTCTTTGAGTTCTCCCGTCATCATCGCTTCAAATTCCTCAGCTTCCCTCTGAATTGCAGCTCTACCTTGTCTGTGGAAGTACGATAGAGGGAAGAAATTGTACATGGAGGAAAGCAATTAAAACTGTTCATTTTTTGTGAAGTTGTTGAAAAGACAGAACTGACATAATTTCTTAGCACACTGTGTGCTCAGGAAAGACACCATTCAGAGCAAAGATGCAGAAACATGTGCTGGCCACGTCACCTTCAGGACCAGCAGCAGGGACCTGGCCATTTCTTGCAGCTCCTAGCTCCCAGCTTTGCAGAAACCCATAGGTCCACAGTACTGCAGGACTCTGTAGCAGCATATGGAGAAGATGCATTTTGTAGACAGCCCAAGCTGTGCCAGGCACTTAGTGCTCGTGCCAGCCGTAGTTGTGGGGTCTTACAGGTCACGGGGAGCTTGCAAGTCTCTGAGCTGGCCTCTCAGGGCCCTGGGGATGGTGCCTGGGCACCGAGAGCGTCCAGACACATTTTCTGCTCCATGCTCCACAAGCCTTCACACCTGGCTAGACGCCCTGTTGGTGACTCGGTCCAGAGATTTCCCAGTAATTCTTGGAGGTGTTTGCTTTACTGTCTCATGCTATGTATTTGCATACATCCAATTTACAGTTCCCGTCATCTAACTGCCTCGGTAATTGGGCAGCTGGTCTCAGAAATGCTGATTTACCGCTCTGCTGATGACATAATGTGTGTTTGCACTTGCGAGAGGCGGCCATGAAATCCCTCCCTCCTGAATTGAAATTCCACTATTGATTTTGCTTTATTAGATTAATATTACCGTGACCTGCTGTTTTACTCGGCAGGTTTAGTACACCAGCAAGAATGTACCCGCGCAGCTCTTTCGCCACACGTTGCATTTCCTGCTTGAGGCAAACGCATCTCCCCTGCCTTGGCAGGCTCGTAAGGAAATAATATTCCCTGCCTGCTGGGAAGTGCAATGAGGCTGCAGCCGGGACTGCAAACAGTAAATGCCGCCTCCCAGTATTTCTGCTTGGGTTGTGTTTTGCTCTGCCAACACCTGCCGGGGCTGGGAGCAACTTTGCTGCTGCCCCCCCCGGCCTCTCCCCGTGCCCGTGCCGTGGCACCCCGTGGCCGAGCGAAGGGCTTCACGGTGACTTGTCCAGGAGGCTGCGGGTGGCTTCCTGCATCCCTGCCGAGCCCCGTGCCCCGGCGGAGGTGCCCCAGCTGCCCAGCCCACATCAGCACGGCTGACTCAGGGAGGAGGAACGTGCAGGACAAGGGAAAAACGGCAATGAAGTGTTCCCGGCGCAGAGCGAGAGCGCTCAGAGCCAGCTTCCCACACGGCCAGCTGCCTCCTGTGCTTTTCACGTTTGGTTTCCGTCCAGCCTGAGAGAAGAGCAGTCCCCGCTGAAGGCATTTGTCACTGCCCAGAAGGACTTCCAGGCAAGGGCAGCCCGGAGTGCCGCAGCGCAGCTTGCCGGAGCCTTGCGCTGAAGAAGGGCATGAACATACTGTCCCCAAACCTCCGTCCATGGGACCCCTCAGCCTCCAGGTGCACAGCAAAGGAAACAGCTACAGCACAGGCTCAGTACGAATAAAAAGAGCAAGAAAGCAATTTTGCCTGTAGGCATCTCTTATTCCTGCAGTCCACCAGCCCTGATTATTTTTTCCCTGTGGCTGGTAGCTCCTGCATTTGCTCATTTCCTAAAGGAAAGCTTTCTCTTTGAAACCAGGATGACAAATGCCAGTGTTACATTCATGTGGTGTTTCAGAGCCTGCCATGGCAGGGAGCAGATACCTGGCAGGTACCTGGTGTTGCTTTGCATCACCGACTGGCTCAGGATGTTCAGCGGCAGAGGGCAAGAAGCTTTTCAAATGTCTGTGCAGTCCTTATGAACCAGGACTTATAGTGAGATTCCTTTTTTTTTTTTCCCCCAGTGCTGCACAATGTGGTTGACTCATACGTTTCCCTTAATGTGCAATTTTGGGTAGCAGAAAACAGGCACCAGAAGGGTAATTTCAAGAGAGCAAATGATGAGAACATCACAAAAATGAAAGGCACTATAAGAAAAAAATACTTGCAAAAAGCAGGTTGAGGCTGCCCAGTGGGGACTGGGCAGCTGTTCTCCACCTCTGCGATGGATAATATAAACTTTTCTACTAGTTCTTGAATTGCTTTTGTTCCTGTGGAGCAGCAGGAACAAGCTCGGACGATGCTCTGTACCCACACCCACCTCACTCTTCCTCAAGCCCACCATTTCCCACACCAGCAGTCCCATGGGAGGCAGCGGCAGCCGGGGGCTCGGGGGGGCCGGGGGCAGCCCCGCACTGATGAGTCCCAGTCATAACCTCCATGCAGCAGGGGGGCTCGAGTGTATTAAAATGCCAGTCTTCCAGCTTCACCCATACTAATTTTCTGCTGTCTCTTAGTAACTGGCTGGTACAGGTTATGTTAATAGGGATTTAAATTCTCCAAAGAGCAGAAAATTAAAGGAAATTATGAATCAATTTACGTTTCATGTGATTCATAAACCTACACACTCTACAAAATGAGTTGATTTGAAATAATTAAGGTTAAGAATGTCCTCATCACCTCTTCAATAATCCTACTAGAAGCACCGCATTTTCCCTATCTTTACTCTTTCTCTCTTTAGCATTTCAAATTACACATCTTCCTTTGTTGTTTTTTTTTTTTTTCAAGCTATCGCAAATTTACCAGGCAATTAAAAAGTGATATGTAATAATAATAACAGCAATAGCAGTAATAGCAGCGATAGGTTGCCTTTGCAGCAGGAGGAGCAGTATGCTAAAAGGAAGGGAGATGAATGGGGACTTCCTGCTTAGGTAGAGCCCTTTGCAGAGCAACCCCAGCAGATGCTGTTCATCAAGCTGTGGGAACCAGATTATTTATAAGCCCTTTCACATGTGAAAGGGGAGGAGGAGGAGGTATGGCAGTGGGGCTCTTTCTCTGCATGTAGGCTTTCCCTGCAGCTTCAAAGCCCTCCCTGCTGCAGCAGCCCCCGACTTCAGCAAACATTTTCCTTCGCCCATGCTCTGCTGTGAGTGTTTCTTCTGCAAGCACTGCGAGGACAATCACCCCAACCCTTCTGAGGATTTCTCACTCAGGTAATCTTTTTTTGCCAGCAGGTGTTATTGTCAGGATGATACATTTCGACCAGCTCAACCACAGTTGACTCACGTGTGAATAGCCTCTAATTAGGAGCAGAACCGACTCATCATGCAGAAATTTTACAGAAAAATAGAGAGGGGACTTTTCCATCACTTTGGACCTGGTATGCAAAGCTCCCCAGGCCATTTGGATGGTAAAATGACCCAGATGGGTCTGAGACCCCACCAGCAGAAACGCATAGCAATTTCCTTTGCCTATTGAAGGTAAAGGCGGGAGAATGGCTGTTTTCATGGGTGTATTTAATGGCAATGGGATGCATTGCTTCAGTACGTGGTTGCTTCCACTGCTGCTTTTTATCTGTGATTATAGGTTTATTCAGTGGTTACAGTAATTCTCTTCATCGTGAAATCAGCATCAGCTAAATGCAACTAAGCAGTGGCAGCAGTATTTCGCTCCAACAGACAACTGCTGTCTCTCCAGATTGCTCCAGTGATTAAGCAGAAGGAAAATGTCATGCATCCCTAATACTGCTTCTGAAGGTCTCCAGGGAGTGACGATGTGTCCTTCACCACCTGACCTCAGACAAGTGTCACGGTGGGGTTTTGGGAGCAGAAATTGTCACAGTCCTCTGCTCAGAGTGAGGGCACAGCAGGCAGAAAAGTACCTGAGAAGCAAGGCCTGTTGCCACAAAGAAGGTGGTGCCTGGTGCCAGCTGAAGGGCTCTGCGCCGTTTCCAGCAAAGCAGCAGGGCTCTGCAAGCACTGCTGTGTGATGTTAAATAGAAGTGAATCGTGTCTTTCCCTGGCTTGGCTTGCTGAACCCTTCAGTGCCTTGCAGAGGAGAGGGTGTTTGACCTGATCGGGGTGATGCAGAAGCTCGGTCATTTCCTTTCATGCATTGATCCAGCTCCATCCACTGCAAGCCAGAGCATCTGCTCCATGGTGGGTGACCCTGTGGTTGGTGGTCAGCTCCCTGTCATCTCAGGGAGGTGACGGATTTTCGTCCCCTTTCTCAGAAAGAGGCCCTCAGGCATGCCGGTCTGCAGACACACTGCAGGACAAGGCAACCACATCCTGGGCTACTTTAGGAGGAGCAAGGCCAGGAGATGGAGTGGAGTTACTACCCACCTCTGCTTGGTGCTGGCAAGGCTGCACCTGAAACAGAGCCCAGTTTGAGTCACTGCCCCCAGTTCAGGAGAGACACGGAGAAACCAAAGGCTGCTGAGATGGTCAGAGCCAAGGCTAGGACTGTTGCTGCTCCTGCCCTGAGCCAGGGACAGGACCAGGGACCAAACAGCAAGCTGTGGTGATTCTGGGGTTTGACATGCAAAGCCTTCCCTGCAAGAGAAGGACCGTGGCATCTTTAGGGGGACAAGCATGTTGCTTCTTGGCGTGATGCAGAAACAAGCTGAAGGTACTGAACCCCTGAGAACCGTAGTCTGAATTTCAGCCCTGCCAAACAGACTCAGCCACACTTGAACGGCAAGAGAAACATCCAGGGGCGATGTCAGACCCTGGGAAATGCAGAGCAATTACAGCAACACCTGACTAGGCCAGCCTGCAGCTTAGGACAGTAGCTGTGCTTTTATCTTCAAGCCTTCCAGTCCGTATCGTGTCTCAGGAGCCGTTCCCCCTCTTCCTTCCCGCAGTGTGGACCAGCAGCTTGCATCCCACTTGTTGACACAGTTGTAAATCACTCTTGACAAATTTAACAGTGACTCAAGGGCACCAGAGAAACAGCAAACAGCAAAGAATAAATGTTGTTCCTGCCAAAAATCAGTGCGTGGCCCGGTGCCTCCTCCCCCAGCCACCTGCGCCTGCCTCCGTGGGACCAGGAACACGCACCGACCGCAGCCAGAAAGGTCACTCACCCCCACTTAGAGATAAAATGCCAAATCACAGCTGACATTTAACTTAAACTCGCCTCGCCGAGTGTGCTGCGACAGGCATGGGAGCTGCTCCAGGCAGGCTGGTGCTGGTGAAGGCGAGAGGAGCCCCCAGGACATCTTCAGGTGGGTTCACCTCTGCAGCTGATGCTGGAGGCCAGGAGCAATGCCATCCCCAGGGCAGCACAGCTCCCTCTGCAACCTTCCCTGCAGTGCTGCATCCCCTGCTCAGTCTTGGATGGTGCCCTGGATGCTGCTGGCTGGCTGGTGCCTTCAACCAGGCACAATCACGTGCATCCTGCGGAAGGTCTTACCTCCTGTTTCGTGCCGCCAGCGAAGCAGAGGGCTGGGTTTTCCCCTGGCAAAGGGGCTGGAAGTGGAGTCACAGCTCACCGTGCCAGTAGCTAATTCCCCTGCGGGGCTGCAGGCCACTTCTCTCCTAGATAAAGCCATGGGGACACGGTCAAGAGCCCAGCCCCTCAGTCTGGCAGCCAGGACAGCCCATGCCCTTTTTGTCCCTGCTCCAGTCCTCACCAGTGTGTGCAGAGAGCACAGTGAGCACCCAAGGGTGGGTCCTGGAAACCTGCAACCAGGTGGATCTGTGGCATCCTGCTCCAGCAACACCAAAGCTGGCACTTGTTGGCCAGGACACCTGGCTCTAGTTGCCCATGCCCTGCAGCCACCCTTCTCCCCTGGCCCTGGTGCAGAGGTTTTCAGGCAGTGCATTAGGTCACGGAGGCTTCCTGTCACCAACACATCTTGCCTTGATTTGTGTCTCAGCCCTTCTGCTCTCCCGACTCCTGGGGTTTGGGTGCTCTGTGTGCTCCCAGCAGGACTGTGTCAGCTGGAGAAGCAGGCAGGGGCGGGAGAAGCCTGACGGGCTATTTGCGTTGATAGGAGGAGATATGATGGGAGTGAATATCAAGCTGTCATCTCCGTCATCTTGTGGCCAAGGTAACGGTGGGAAGTGGGTTTGCCTTGTTGAATCCCTCTTCAGATGAAAAATAGCTAGCATCAAGCTGCTCTCATTCACAGATTCCTCCTGTTCGGTTTTTAATATAACGATCCAATTTGCTCAACACAGCTGCAGTTTTTGGGCTCTTTCCAGCTTCCGTGTCTGATACAGAAATTCCTCCTTCTGCACAGAAACGAGCTGTCTGTCCCTATGTAGGATCCGGCCCCTTCCCCCTGCAATGCTCCCTGAACATGCTGTCCCCCTTGCCACGGGGTGCAGGACAGAAAATGGCACACGTGGGAATCTTTCCTGAACTTTTAAGGCTTTATTGCCCACGGCAGAGTTTGAAGAGTGCAGACCTGGATGTCTGAGCCAAGGGTTTATGGTCACATCATCCCCTTCTCCCGCCCACAGCTCTCCCCGAAGACACTGGGAGCTCATCCTTTAACCGGGCTCTTCCTTTAACACAAGAAATTTGTTCCCTGAATTCTTTTGCTGCAAGATTAAGCCATATGGCAAAGAAAGAGGGCAGCCCAAATCGCATGGCTCTTGCGTGTAAGAGAAGAGCACCTAGAAATCTTCTGGGACCTGCTTGCCCGGGTGCGGTGGCAGCCAGGAGATTCCCATTTCTCCCCTGAACAGGGGAAGCAGACTTCACCTGGCCTGCTCCGCTTCTCCGAATTGCCCTAATCCATCAGGAGAGGAGGATAATGTGGAAGGAGGTGCCCCCGTTGTCCCTGCACAGCTCTGTGCACCCGGCTCAGAGTTTAGGATTCTTAATTCTTGCCTGTCCTTACCCTGAGCACCGTGATCCCCGCTGTGCTGCAGGTCAGGAGAGCCCCCTCCCCTGCCATACAGCCTGCAGGTGGAACTGCTTTTCTATCCCCCACTCAGACCCAGAATCTGACACATAATCTTCCCATGGGGAAGGCCAGGGTGCTTGCAAATCCGACTGTCTTCCCTCCGCCTAAACAAAACCCATCCCAAATATAACCTTGCCCCGGGCAGTGGCTGGCCAAGCTTCCCAAGTGCTGCGAGAGCTGTGCAGCTGAGAAAGCACCGGCATCCCCGAGGGAGGACTGTGGGTCCCTCACCCCGCACACAGGGCTCAGCACCCCACACGCTCGCTGCATTAGCTTCAGGGGCTGCTCGGACAGACAGATCCCCTCAAACTTTTCCTGTCTTGCCCAGCAGCCCTGGGAGAGGGACCAGACCTCAGCATCCCCCCACAGCAGGACAGCAGCTTCTGCATCTCATCCTCCCTCTGTGCCAGGCACCAGGTGTGATGCGCAGGGAGCTCCGACCTTATAAAAGGGGACATGGGGGTGGCAAAACGAGCCCCGCACCTCTGCTGCCAGGGGACAGGCAGGCACAGGGCAGTGACGCTGCTCGGGGGGATGGCTGATGCCATCAAAAGCTTGTTTCTGAGAGGTGTGAGCCATCCAGTGGGGCAGGGATGGGAGCAGGCGGAGGCACGGCTGGGAGGTTTGCTCACGCAGCTCCAATTCAGCTTCTTGAGAATGTTGTCCTACTTATTTAATCTTTCAGAAAGATGCCTGACGGGTTTTATAAAGTGTCTGAGTGCAGTTTATGCTCTTGGGTTGCAGGAAATTAAATGCCTTTGGTTGTCTCTGAGGGCAGTAAAGAAAGAGTTCAGGAGCCTTATTAGACTTCATTTCCATTTTGCTTCATGTTAAAGGCATACTAAATAACGCCATCTGGGTGGATTTGGAGTATCTGTCATGTGCTTATCTGCAGGACAAGCAACAGTATAGATTATTACAAGTTCAAAATTGTAAAAAACCCCTTACTTGTTCTCTCATTCAGTTTATTCTTTCACTTTTCTTTTTCCCATACCTATAATTTCTCAATTGTAAACAGCTTGTGCAGTTGAACTATTGCTTCTTCCCAGTTTCACTGCCCAAATCCCAGACCCTAAGAGTTTAAAGGCATACTGAAATCCAGACAAGAAATTGCTCCCACAGATTTTTACTCTAGGGTCACGTTTATGCAACTCTGTCTCCAGGAATAAGTGCATTTCTTCTTAATTCTGGGCTCGGAAGAATTTCTCTCCCATGTGTTTTGGATCCGTTTCTCTGAACAGACCAGCCTGAGGAGGACCAAGCACAAAGCAAGTGTCGGATGAGGCTCTCCCATCATTGAACCTGCCTTAAATTGGCCCCTTAAATTCCTCCGCTGAGTCGTTGCACTCAAGAAGGCTGCAAGGCATCTGGACTCCAGAAATTGGGCTCAAAGGGAACCATCGACTTTCGGTGAGGAAAGGCAGCTTTCCCTTGGAGCACCACCTGATGCTACATCCCTCCTTGTACTGTCACTTTTCACTGCAATCCTGGCCACTGAGCAGGTTGCAAGGCGTAGGAGTTAGCGGAGAGGTGGATGTAATTAGGGTCAAAGAACCCAAATGGGAAGAGCAACATTTTCTCATTTTCCTAAAAACAGCTCTTCCATCACAAAAAGCCTCATGGTTGGCTGCAAGTGACTCTTTGACATTTCTGTTTCCCTGGGACAGTTCTCTTTTACATTCTTTATATTAAAATATGTTTTAAGTGATTGTTATGTCACAGGAAAATGGCATAGCTATTTTAGTAATTATCTGGTTTATAGATTCATAAGCTTTAGGGCCAGAAGGGACTATTATGATTTGCAGAGCTGCGGCCAGAGAAGCTTGCCCGATGATTCCTCCCTCAAGCCTAGTGTTTCTGGCCGAGCGACAATCCATCTTCACACAGAGAGAAACCCAGTTGTGACTAGAAAGCACCAAATGCTGGGAAATTTACATCATCTTCAGGCGCCCCATACCTGTGCGGGGTGCTCAGCAGTTCTCCTTCCAGAAAGAGGGAGAGGAGCAGCTCACGCTCTGCTATAGTTCTCTGTGAGTGCTCCCTCAGCAAGTTTGCTGACAACATCAAGTTTTGTGGCACGGTCGACACGCTGGAGGGAAGGGATGCCATCCAGAGAGACCTTGACAGGCTTCTGAGGTGGGCCGGTCAAACCTCATGAAGTTCAGCATGGCCAAGTGGAAGGTCCTGCACGTGGGTCAGGGCAATCCCAACCACAAATACAGGCTGGGTAGAGAATGGATTGAGAGCAGCCCTGAGGAGAAGGACTTGTGGGTGTTGGTGGACGAGAAGCTCAACATGAGCCAACGTGTGTTCACAGCCCAGAAGCCAACTGCATCCTGCGCTGCATCAAAGGAATCATGGCCAGCAGATGGAGGGAGTTGATTCTGTCCCCTTACTTTGTTCTCAATGAGATCCCACCTGGAGTACTGCTTCCAGCTCTGGGGCCTCCAACATAAGAAGGACATGGACCTGTTGGAGCATCTGTAATACCCAGGGCAGCACAACCAGAGATCACAGACTCTGAGCCTTTCATTTGTTACCGTTTCCTTTCCTACGGGGAGAAATGCCCAGAAATGAGACCTGGGGATGTTTCCAGGAGCAGCAGGTGCTTCATGCCTTGGGGAGCGAGGACCAGTTAATTGCTCCAATGCGAGCTGTCGATCCGTTCTCTCCAATCTCTTATTTTGGGGCTGTGATGAGTTTTACAAAGTGCGGCGGGCAAAGAAGCTGATTCATTCCTGGCAGCCCGGGGTGCAGGGGAGCCCCCAGCCCCCCGGCAGCCACGGCACAGCAGCTCTGGGCTGCTCTGGCACCGTGAGCTGTTTCACCTGCACGCCACACTGGGGGACTAGGAATTAAGTGGACTCTAATTTTACCGTCAGGGTTCATTAGGTTAATTAAATACTGTGGACGCACTCTGTTAATCAGCTTTGCAGTGGGAGAGCGGTTTCGGCGGGAGTCAAGGAGCTGCTCAGAAGCTGCTTGGCTAATGGTGCTAAATCCAATTTCATGCAACGGCTCGGTGCTGGGGAGATGATTAACAGGTTTCGTGTCTCCCCGTCCGCGGGGGCTGTCCCCAGCTCCCCCCAGAGCTGGAGGGAGCAGGTGCTGGGCCAGCCTGGATGTAGCTCATTGCTGGCTCACTGTGCGGCAGAGCCCAGCACAGCTCCTTGCTCCTTTAAAGAATCTTGGGATCTGGGCAAGGGAGAGAAGAAGTTTTTTAGGGCTGGTGTCAGCATCCCGATGCCAGCCAGGGCCAGCCCAGCTGTTTGGGTGAGCCCATCTGGCAGTGCCAGCCCCTTGTGCCCAGCGAGGTTTCAGCTGGCAGGGAGATGCCGATCAGGAGCCATCACAGCAGGGAGCACCCCAGTGCTGCACTGGGGCAGGGAAATTATTTCGGGGGCTGATAAAAAATTGCCCATACAAATATATTGCTGGATTCAATGATCGAATGCCATTTGGAAAGGATTTGCATTTTCATATGTCTGAGAGTAATTTTAGAGACTCCACCTTCAAAAAAGCTCTCACGGGCTATTCCCTCCGCTCGCCTCGGTACACAAGAAGTGACTTTGAAATATGAAATGGCATTGACTGCTAATTAGTTGAAATAAAAGTACTTGTTCTGTGACCCAAAGGTTTTCTTGGTGGGGAAAACTATCACCTGTACAAGCAGGAGGATGTGACTGGTGATGGCTTGAGGTCCGGGCTCCACGCAGAGCGGTGACGCGGGCATCCCCGCACCAGGGGGTTGCTGCTGAGCACAAGCAGGATGGGGGTGATCAGAAATAAGTATATTTTTCCCCCATTGCACAGTGGGGACGAGAGAAGAGGTGGGCATCAGAGCATGGTCCAGTAGGCAGGCTGACTGAAGGGCCATAAGGGAGCTGGCAGAGAGCTGTGTTGGGCCAGTGCCGGGGGACAGCTTCCCTCGTAACTTCACAGCAGCAAGCAAAGGGCACTTTACCGGGATTCAGTGATTCTAGAGCAGGTGATAGGAAGATAATTCGTTCCCACCCCCTGGCTTTTATAGGGACTTGGTGCTCATCAGATAATTCTGATTTTGCTCTTTGATGAGATTATGGCTTTGGCTGGTAAAGGTAACGACAGAAATGTGAAATACTTGAGCTTTGCTGGCATTTTAGTCTGGACAGCGCAACAGTCTGATTTTAAAAGTTATCAGTAAAAGACACATTACATGAATTAAAGTGTAGCTGACAAGCTCATTTAAAGAAGTCAGTGTGAAGCAGAAAGCCTCAGCAAGTGGGCATCTCTGGGGTCTATGGGGGTCAGGGTTTGGCATTTCTGTGGGTAGCATCACTGCCGGCAGCATTTGCCGCGTGGCCAGGACAAGCCGGGTGGCTGCGATGGTGAACGTGGGGCTGAACCCTGCAAGCTGTGCCAAACGGGGAGCACAAGCTTTTTTGGATGGCTCTCCTTCCCTGGGCTGAGCCCTTTCCCAGCAGAAAAGGACCTGAGGGTGTTGGTGGACAGCCAGCTGAATATGAGCCAGCAGTGTGCCCAGGTGGCCAAGAAGGCCAACAGCATCCTGGCCTGCATCAGGAACAGTGTGGTGAGTAGGACCAGGGAAGTGATTGTCCCCCTGTACTCAGCACTGGTGGGGCTGCACCTTGAATGTTGTGTTCAGTTTTGGGCCCCTCGCTACAGGAAAGACATCGAGGCACTGGATTGCATCTAAAGAGGGACAACGATGCTGGTAAGGGGTCTAGAGCACAAATCCTGTGAAGAGCTGCAGAAGGAGCTGGGGTTATTCAGCCTGGAGAAGAGAAGGCTGAGGGGAGTCCTTCTCGCTCTCTACAGCTACCTGAAAGGAGGTTGTAGTGAGGCAGGGGTCAGTCTCTTCTCCCAAGTAAGAGGTGATAGGACAAGAGGAAATGGCCTCAAGTTGTACCAGGGGGGTTTAGGATGGATATTAGGAAAAATTTCTTCACTGAAAGGGTTGTCAAGCATTGGAACAGGCTGCCCAGGGAAGTGGCTGATTCACCATCCCTGGAGGTATTTTAAAGACAGGTAGCCGTGGTGCTTAGGGACACGTTTTAGTGGTGGTTTCGGCAGTGTTAAGTTAATGGTTCAACTCGATGATCTTAAAGGTCCCTTCCAACCTAGACGATTTTATGATTCTAGGAGTTAATGAACCTCTCAGCCTCTCCTCATATGGCTCATGCTTCCCCAGCAGTCACTGTGGTGGCCTCACCAGACTCGCCCCAGGATGTCACTGTCCTTATACTGGGGAGCCCAAGCCAGCCCCAGCTCTGCAGCTGCAAACAGGCATTTTCCCCCCGTCAGCTCATAAACTTGGGTGATGCTATTTTAAAAGCTGGATTCAATGGATACGTCCGTGTGCTTTTTTTATGGACGGTAATTTCAGCATCTGTTCGGGCTGCTGAAGCACCTTTTAGCACTGGAATCATGTGCTCCAATATTTGTTAAAGGACAGGATTATTTTTTCGTTGATTTCAGGCTAATCATACAAAGAAAAGCAACATCTGCTCAGTGAATGGGCTCGCAAGGAGAATTAACCACTCTCACACAGAAAAGAATAGGAAAGAGTTGAACCAGCAAGATTCTCTTTAGGAAGAACATCTATTTTTAGCCCCACGTGTGGCCCCATCCTTCCCTCCCTCTTTTCTGCCAGTGCCCATCGGAAGCGGGCAAATACCACCGGCATCAGCTTTTCACCTTCCTCGCCATCATCCCCATCCCCACATCTTGACTCCCATTCACTGATTGAGCCTCTGAGAAAAAAAAATACAATTTCCAGCGTGTCATCTGCCTACGGTGCGTGTGAACTTCTGTGCCAGCGAAAAGAGTGCAGCAGAGAGTATTTGAATCCATGCCAAGGTTACCCGTAAAACACAAGTCAGCTGCACAAAGGTGGAGTGGGGAGCCCTGGTAATAAGATGGAAGCAATATAGGAAACTATCCTAACAAGAGTGTGGTAATTAGAATTGGGCTGTTTGTTTCCTGTCGCATTGAGAGGCAAGCCATAAATCAGGGAGGCATCTGCCGTGCAGGATCCAAGGGCTCTCAAAGCAGTAGGAAAAAGCCATCCATCACTGTTAGCAGAAGGAGGATTTGAGTTTAAATTACAGATTCTCAAACTATGCATTTGCAATTGTTTGGAAACAAAGTCCTCTTTAATTTTTCCCTCGGCATGGAAGGGGCTGAGCCAGCTCCAGCAGGGTTCAGCTTATGCTTTATCAGGCCCCAAAAGGAGCAGAAAGGGAAAACTGAGGGGGGACCCAAGGGCTCCAGAGCATAGGTACTGCCATCTTGCTGAGCGCCTGCATCCACCTTCTTAACCACCTGGCCTTCTTTCCTTTGTGGACATTTTTCCACTTAGAGTATGTTTCTGAAATAACCTCGTCCTTGAAACAGAGATAAGGGAAGAGAGGGACAACCCCAAGAGCTTTTGTCCTGCTGAACACTCCTGCTGACCTCTCTGTGCTTCCACCAGCACCAAAGCCCCCTGCAGGGAAATGCACCCTTAGGTGCCCAGAGGATGCTGGCACATTCCTCCACACCTGGTCCTGCGAAACCCCAGACACTTGCTCACAGCCCTTGCCTTATATTTTTGGACAGATGACCCTTCCCTGGATGCCACCTTCAGCTGAGGCTATGGAAATGGTTCCTTCTGGATCCCATCTTCTAGCTCCTCCTGTGAGGCTTGGTCACCCCCCTGTCCCCATCATGCAGCCTGCAGCCACATCCCCTTGTCTCCTTCCTGCACCGTTGCTGTCACCCCACTGTGATGCCCAGTGCATTTCCACGTCTCCTGTGGTCCTAGTCGCCCTGTGTGTAGCTGCCAGCGCAGGGACACCACCCTATCCCTGTCACCTCCCTCTGGTGGCACTGGTGATGCTGGGCACCAGCCATGCTCCGGCCCCAGCTGGCAGCAGATGGGTGTGGGGGGCTCTGAGCATCCCCCCCACCTCTCCCCACCGAGGAGCTGGCTGGGGCTCAGAGCGCGCTGCTCCCTGCGCCTCCTTCCATCCATCTGTCCGTCTGTCTGCCCCAGCAGCAGCAAGCAGCCAAGCACCCAGGTACTCGCCCGCTCTGCTCATCCCTCCTTCAACCAGTGTCCAACCGTGGTGAAATTATGTGAAATCCGTCACGACGGCAGCCAGGGCTATTAAGTGTTAACTGCATTGTTTTAATTTGTCCCTGGACATTTGCAGTCACTGGGATTTGGGGGCTGATACATATATTATTTTTTCATATGAATACATCTCCAGGCAAGAAAGTTGAGCAGCAAACACAGAAACGTTCATTGCCCAGAGATGAGGGATCCCTTAAGAGAATATATCAGAGTTATGGATTTAGCATGTAAAATATGTGGGAGTAAAAGTGAAATACTGCCTTTTCAGACCTTTGCCTATGGAGGGGCTGTGGGAAGGCGGCTGTGGAGAGGGGCAGAGCTGGGGGAGGTTTTCCAGGTGAGGTTAGAGACCAGAACACGTCCCCAAGGGCATACTTGAGCACCGAGGAAGAGCGTTTGCCGTGGTGGACTTTGCCTCGGTGGGGCTGGGCACAGGGAGTGTTTTTCGGGGAACTCTGCAGCCATCAGCAGGCACTGGCATGGCTACTGCACCGGCACGGCTGTGGTTTGGCACCCACACGATTCTCACGTCCCCCTGCACAGGGACAGGGGTGCACGCCCACAGGTTTATCAAGGGTGAGGACCAACCGCTTGCACCGAGTGGGAGAGATGCTCCCCCAACCTGGTGGGCTGGATGGGGGTCTCCCAGCCCTCGCCTTGCCACCCTCCTAAGTCACCGCATGTCAATCCCCAGATAAATGCAGGCTCGTGTCAGAATTAATCATTCTGGCAGTTTACAAGGCAATTAAAGGAAGGGGCGATGTGTCTGATTATACAGCAAATAAACCTTGGCAAATTACAAACGTATCAAAGGTAGTTCCAATTAGCTGCAGTGATTCACGGGGGAGAGCACCCAGGATAACGGCTCCTCCTCAGTTTGGTGTCTTGCACTCAGGAACCGAGCAGTAACTTGTCTGAAGATCACAAGCTGAATTCCCAAACAAAGAATGCCAAGTATTGTATTTATTTATCAGCCGCCAGTGAGGAACTGCTACAAGAAGCTTGACAGCTAGACATGGCAATTAACATATCATTTGAATATGGCTACTTGCTTGTCACACAAATGAAGAAGATGTTCTTCTTCCTTGGTCCTCCTTAGAGAAGCTGAGAAAAGCCACATTCCTTCAGATTCCTTCTTGTCTCCAGTGCAACATAAAAGCTATGGCCAAAATTGTGCACTCTGGACTGGGATTGTAGGGACAAGGCTGGTCTGGAGCCCTGGGTGCCCTGGGCTCTTCCTGCAGAGAGGGGAGGTCCTGCTGTGTAAATTCCCCTACATCCAGACAAAACTAACCTCAAGGCTTTTCCTTCTGCCAAGGAAGTGATTCTACCTCGGGAACAGCATCATGATAAACTGTGAATGAATTTCAGACCGATGGTTGGCAGAGCCACCACCTTACGGTGTTGCACACCTGGAGCAGCTGCTTGATGCTGCAGCCCTTCCCTGCCACCCCACCAAGGGACCGCCAGCACAGCTCCCCCTCACTTTATGTCCTCGCTCTCCTTCTCACGGGCATTTGCCCTCTGTGTTTCCCATCCCCATTGCTGCAGGCATCCCAAGCCTAGGGGTGGGCAGGGGAGCCTGCCAGCCACCCAGGAACAAGCCCACTTGTTGGCTCTTTCCACTTCTACATTATGTTTTTTCTCCTCCACGGTCTGGCAGGCAGCGTGGGGCAGGTTCTTTCACTCATTGGGAGCACCTGGGGAAGCAGTGATTTAAGCAGACGTGACTCACCTTGCAGTGGGGCAGTCTTGTCTAGACAGGGGAGGTGGTGGGGTTTCTTGGATGAGTGGCTGTGTCCTGTGTGATAGTCCTTTGCATCTTGCTGCAAGTGTTTTCCAGCTGTGTGCAGGTCCATCCTCCAGGCTGTTAGAGGTGGGGAAGGAGCTGAGCCCTGGGGATGTATGCTATGCTTGCTGTGGGGATGAGGAATGCTGTATGTTGAGGAGGTAAGTACTAATTCTTACAATGAGCAGCTCTTAATACATTTATTGATAAATTTTCTGGCAACTATTACAACTGATTATGCTAAGGATGGTTAAGAATGATGCTTATGCAGTGTGTCTTTCTTATACTATTTAGATATGTTTCTCATTAATGGGCCAACGAGACTAGAAGTGGATGAACATTGTATGGGATGGCTCCTGTGTGGCTGTGAAATGTTCAGTGGATGCAGGCATTGCTTCAGCCTGCTGTGGGACTACTCCTGCTGCTGCTTCTGGGTGGCTCCCACGTGTGAAGCCCTGTTGGAGGCTCACAGGGACAGTGTCCCACTGCCACCGGCTCCCTGCTGTGGCAATGGGACCCAGGGTGCTCCAGACCTTCCAGGCTCTCATGGCTTACTTGTAGGCTGTGATGGGGCTGGCTGAGCCTGGCAGGGAGGAATGTTAATTTTAGCCGGCACCTGCTCCGCTCCAGGGAGTGTATTTATTTCAGAAGCACCATGTGTTTGTCTTTCTGAAACAAAAATGTTTCAAGACTTGGGGTTTGTGGAGAGCTTCCAAAAACCTGGGATAATTGCAAATTGAAAGGAGATGGTGGTGCAAAGAATAAAACGGTCTATGAAGACAAAATCTGAGTTTTCAGGTGGTTCCATTAATAGCCTGTCTGCACCAATGCAGATATCAAAGATGGGACTGTGTTTTTAAAAACAGCTCTGAAATTGTTCCTAGTCGCACCTCTAAAATAAATAAATACACACATATGTGTGTGCCTGATGAGAATGAGCTCTGCCAGCTCATCAGAATAAAATGTCAGCAAATGCCAGCAAGTTCCTGACCTTAATTCCAACAGATTTGCCTTCCTCCCTTTCTGAAGTTTTTCCTTCCTTCCCAGCCCTTGCTATTTAGATGTTAATTGCCTGGTTTGACTAGGCAGCAAAGGCACCTCCTTGCTGTGCCAACCTGCATTCCCTGCTTACTGCTTCTTCCACCTGGAAGTGACTCCAAGTGACTGGAGGGACAAGGTGACTCCCTGCCCAAGCCCACCACAGGCTCACAGGTAACGAGCTTTGGGATGCTCTGTGCCAGCTGGGCCTTGATGTCACGTAGGTCTGTGCTCTAGTGCGCTCTTCAATTGCAGGACCTTGACCCTAAAATAATTTGCTGTGATAGGATTTCATGGAAGGACACTAAAGCAAACTAGAACACCGAACTGTGAGCTGGATCCTACCTTTCCAATCGGAATGCCTGCCGAAGAGCCCATTTGCTTTACAATTTATTGCTTAGAGCTGCAAAATCTACCATCTGCTCATTTCCTCTCATAGCTGCGCTCCGTGATGTTTCTCATTCCCACCCACATCCAGCACAATAAAAAAAAAAATAAATATTTGCATACCTGGCCAAAAGCCCTTTTATTATTGTTCTCTGGAGGAGGGGCCTCCCGAGCACAAACAGTGTGCAGTGTGTTTTCCCCCAAAACCTCTGTGCTGCGCTGTGGCTGTGGAAGCAGCAGGTGTGATGATGGCTGTGGAGTCATCAGCCCTGGGTACCTTTTGAGAGCGCCAGCAGCAGGGGACAGGGGACAGTGGCCGGCTGGGGCCTCGCTGCCTGCTCACCATGGCCTCGTGTGCTGGTGGTTGTCCTCTCCTCCCGCAGTGGTGTGGCACAAGGGCTGCAGGGAAAGGCACAGCTTTGCCGTGCTGGCACAAGCTGTGTTTGCTGTAGGAAGTGCTCTGCAAACATCACGTTTCCCCACGGCCAGGTACAGGATCGCAGGTGGTTGCTGTTAGGGGATGTGGAGGTTACAGTAACAAACAAGCCTTTCTGCTGGAAATACTGCAATATTTCCATAGTGTGTTGTGTTTTGTTTTTTAAGGGCAAGGCTAGACAATGCGTGCTGATGCTTGCAGGCCAGACAATTGTTATAAAAATATTTGCACAATTCAGCTCTTTTTGAGTCATGAAATCTACCAGAGCTTTGCAATGTTTTGAAAACCACTGTGGGTGAACTCAAAACACTCCTGACCAACTCTTCCACGTCTCTTTTTTTTTTTTTTGGGGGGGGGGGGGG
>JAHREE010149968.1:0-36900 GCA_033628505.1 Tringa tobata | reverse complement strand
CAGGACTTGGAAGGAGTGGATATCACTCTGGGAGTCTGTTCCAGTGGCCTTCTTGTTTACAAAGATAAACTGAGAATCAACCGCTTCCCTTGGCCCAAAGTCCTGAAGATTTCCTACAAACGCAGCAGCTTCTTCATCAAGATTCGGCCGGGAGAGGTACATTCTTCATGTCTTTAATTCTGATTATCACCAAGGTGTTTGCTTCACTGAAACAGCGCGGGGAGAGGGAGCGAGCTCTTCTCTGAAGGAGTATTTTATACTCTGTAGGGTTTCCCATCTTGGCTCGGTGTTTTTCCTTGAGGCAGAGCCCTCTGCCCTCGCTGGAGCTGTAATAAACACCGGGTGACAGACAATTCAAACAACGTGTCATCCAGCACCACCTCCTGGCACTGCCGGGTATTCCCAGGGAAAACCCCTGGGAAGTTCACAGTTGAAACTGGGAGAGGACTAACTCCTTTTTCAGAAACTGGCCAAGACAAAGGCTCTTTGTCTCACTTTCCTTTTTTTTTTTTTTTTAAATAATTTAAAAAATGCAGCCACATACCTTTTGATTTAGACTGCAGCAGGTGTGTGTGTGTTGGGGGCTGCCTTTCATGAATGGGGAGATCCCCAGAGCAGCCCTGGTCGCTGGAAATACGATGGAGAGAGAGGCTACAGTGGGGATCTGCCACTTTCCTCCTCTTCCTTCTCCTCTTCTTCCTCCTCCTCTTCCTCCTCTTCAACTGCCCTGACCCAGCCTTGCAGGGAAGGCAATTTTTGACCCCATCCTGCAGCTGGGCATCATGATGGGGGGGGTTAAATGAGTCTGAATGGCTGCAAAACACAAATCCTGGTGTGTCCTGAGTGATGTGATTCTATGATTCTATGGTTCTATTCTATGATTCTATGTGTGGGGAGTTGTGGACCAAGTTCTTGGAGCCAAGCCCCTCCTGCACATCACAAAGTGAGTTCAGTTGCTCTTGGGCTGCCCCAGCAGTTTGTGCTGCAGCAGAACAGGTCGATGGGCTGGGAGCTGGACTCCTGCCACGTTGATTTCTTGCCATACCTAAATAACCTATATTTTCCGCAGCAAGAACAGTATGAAAGTACAATTGGGTTCAAGCTACCGAGTTACCGGGCGGCGAAGAAGCTGTGGAAAGTATGTGTTGAACATCACACCTTTTTCAGGTGGGTTTTCTAAGCAGTGAGCTTGCCTCGAATGACGAACGTGTTCCATTAGCTGCTGAAAATGAGCACTCCTTCGGGGCTCCTTAGGGTTTCACAGGAATTGGAGTGAAACGGTGGCAGAGACATTAAGTGTTTATATTGTAATATGTTTCTAGGCAGCTTCCACTTCATAAGATACCTAAGACAGGTCTTCTGGCTTTTGTAGATGTGAGCCTTATTGGTAGCGCGTGTTGTTTTGTTTATATGCAAGAGACTTCTTTAATTTGTATTTTAATTTCTCTTTCCCTGCCGCTTCCTGGATCTGGAGGTGTGGGGTTGGTTTTTTTGGGGTTTTTTTAAATGGTGCGTGTGGTTTTTCAGGCTGACTTCCACCGAGGCCATCCCGAAGAGCAGGTTCCTGGCCCTGGGCTCCAAATTCCGCTACAGCGGGCGGACGCAGGCGCAGACCAGGCAGGCCAGTGCCTTGATCGACCGACCCGCTCCCCAGTTCGAGCGGACGGCGAGTAAACGGGCTTCCAGGAGCCTCGACGGAGGTGAGTATCTGCTGCCTCTCCTCTCTCCGTGGCTGGGTTCAGTAGGAGGCTGAAATACTCCTCAAATACCACCTAAATTCCCCCCCAAAAAGCATAACTTCTCACTTTAATACAAGACCTGGCTATAAAACGCAGCCCGGCGGTAGCACCGGGGAGAACTGCCTGATGAGAAGGATGTAGGTGGGTGCTGAAGGCTTATGGCAAAGTTCTGGTTGTAAAGATAATTCCTCCTTCAATCTCAACGCATTTGCCTTTTAGCAAATCAGGAATTCAGCTATTCTGGGATTTGTTAACTTCTTATAAAGTTCTTTTAGCTTCTTAAATGACACCGTTTTCCTTTAGGGAGAGATTTATTTATTTTTTTGCCACAACTTGTTTGAAACCTTTTCAGCGTCTGTTAAAACGATGCTCATGTTGAAGTTTTGTGGCCTGTTGATCCCAGGAGCTCGTCCCTGACATTTTCAAAAAATATCTGGATAGCAGCAGGCCAGAGGAGGTGAGGCATGGAAGGGCAGTAGCTGAATTTGCTCCCCTTGATCTGGTGCTTGTAAAATTAGGATCCAGGGCCGAGGGGAGCATCCCTTTGCACTGAGAGGATCTAGGGATAAGGGGGGCATCCCTTTGCACCGAGAAAATCCAGGGCCAAGGGGAGCATCCCTTAGCACCAGGAGGATCCAGGGCTGAGGGGAGCATCCCGTTGCCCTGAGAGGATCCAGGACTGAGGGGAGAATCCCTTTGTATTGAGAGGATCCAGGGCTGAGGGGAGCATCTCTTAGCACCAGGGGGATCCAAGGATGAGGGGAACATCCCCTTGCACCAAGGGGATGCAGGGCTGAGGGGAGCATCCCTTAGCACCAGGAGGATCCAAGGATGAGGGGAACATCCCTTTGCACCAGGAGGATCCAGGGCTGAGGGGAGCATCCCTTAGCACCAGGAGGATCCAGGGCTGAGGGGAGCATCCCGTTGCCCTGAGAGGATCCAGAACTGAGGGGAGAATCCCTTTGTATTGAGAGGATCCAGGGCCGAGGGGAGCATCTCTTAGCACCAGGAGGATCCAGGGCTGAGGGGAGCATCCCTTTGCACCGAGGGCACCTGATAGAGCAGGCACAGCATTGCTTTGAGCCCCGAGGTCATTCTGCAAGCCAGGAGGGAGCGTGGCCGTCCCAGCACCCCATGGTCAGCAGCAGCCAGGCTGCCCCTGCTCCTGGCATGGGTTTTTGGGGCTCGGTGCCACCCCGAGCCTGGGCTTCATGCCTCAGAGCCAGGAGGGAAAGGGCTGGGCTACTGAGTTTGAGCTCCACAAAGCAAAATACCTGCTTGTGTGTGAGGTTACCCAGGCATGATGCTTGGAGGTGGGGTGACCAGCCCTTGGCCATGCCCCGTAGACCGTTACGAGCTCAGATGAGTAGAGAAATCCCCTTTTCAATCCCGCTCCCAAATGTCAGAGCTTGGAAAAGAGCAGCCCCTGAACGTAAACGCTTCTGTCCCCGCTGAAGTCTGCAGCCTTTTTCCATCTGCTGTGTGGGCAGCCCTTAACATGTGCCCCGTTTCCTCAGCTAAACGTGCGACTCAAAAAGTTGGGTTCAGAGCCCTAGAGGAAGAGAAGCAGGAGGAGGTGGTGGTGGTTGAGGTTCCCGAACCAAAACCCGTGGATCAGATCCGAGAGAAGCCAGGTATAGCTCTGGTGGTGGCTACGACTCTCTGCAGCCTTTCCTCTCCTTTACGTGCTTGACAGCTCCCAAGTTTCACCAAATCTTGATGGCTTTCTTGTGGGTTTCTTTTTTTTTTTTTCATTTCTTTGCTAGAAGAGTTTGGCAGCCCTGGCTCTGGGAGACTCATTAAATTTCCACCTTGCACCTCGTTAGCCTGTAATTCTGGTGGGAAGTGGAGAGGGGGAGAGGGGGGGGAGAAATTGAGGATGTGCTGGCACTCCAGCCTCGTTAAACCACCTTATTAAATTGGTAAATTTGTAAATTCTGAAACGTGGTTCAGAAAACTTAGAAGTCTGATCTTGAAACTTCTTGTAAAGCTCCTGAAATTCTTCAGCCTGGGACCCGCTTGCCATTTTTGAAGCCTTTTCTGGGGTTTTTTTGGTGGTTTGAGAAATGCCCCCCAATTTGCTACATGGAGCTTGTATTTCTCTTAAGATAGGTACAATTAATAAATATTAATGCCTTTAAGAGGTGTGTAGGTACAAGAGCATATCTGAATACTAATAAGCACATCACAGCAGAGGTGTTGTCAAATATTTGCAGTCTTTGTGGCTTAAATAGCGAATCCCTGCGGTGCATTGGGGCTGGAGATAATTGTTATGCAAATGCACTGGGTACTGCCCACTCCCCTTCTTCCACCCTGATTATTGGTTTTTTTTTTTACAGCCTGCTTTTGACATCCTTGGGTTTCTGGTATGAAATCTTGACCAGGCTTTCACAAAATAAGGTGGCAGACTCTCTCCCCGCCGCTCTGCTGGCGGGGAACGCCTGATGCTGGAAAAGCAGAAGGTGGAGAATTTACATCGAAGGCAGCGGGATAGATGGGGGTGTACGTTTGTAGTTCTTAGATTTGAAGTTGGTCACTCGAGTACGTTTAATTAAAGTTGCTAATTTTTATATAGGTTTTCATCTAGAGGAGCCTGGGGGTGTTTTTCCTGATTTTTACCGGCCAGCACCTGCTTCTCCCCAGACTTTGCAGGCAGAGCCTGTCCTAGTGTGGCACTGGAGAGTGCTTCCTGTGTCCCCACGTGTCCCTCTCTGGGGGAGAAGCCCTCAAACCTTACTCATGGTGTTCTTTTCCCCTCTCAGCCAATACACCATTGGGCCTGGCAGCTCCAGAAAGACTGAGATGCAATTGTGCAGTGAAAAATTACTGTTAAGCTGCCTGGTTTAATGGAGAGGGACTCTTGATGAGGGAGGGGGGGCATAGGACAAGAGGGAAGGGTTTGACACTGAAAGAGGGGAGATAGAGGTGAGATGTGGGGAAGAACTTGTTTGGTTTGAGGGTGGTGAGAGCCTGGCCCAGAGAAGCTGTGGCTGCCCCATCCCTGGAGGGGTTCAAGGGCAGGTTGGAGGGGGCTTGGAGCAACCTGGTGTGGTGGGAGGTGTCCCTGCCCAGGGCAGGGGGGTGGAATGAGATGGTCTTTAAGGTCCTTTCCAACCCAAACCATTCTGTGATTCTATGGTTTCAAAGCCTCTTTGCTGTTCTCAGCCTCTGCCTCAGAGAGGGATCTCCTCTCTCTCTCTCCCCTCTGCTGCTGTCACCATCGTGCGTCCCCACCGTTCTTCAGCCGCTCTATTAACACCTACCAACCTCTTTCTAGCCAAACACGCTCTTGAAACTTTTCAAATGAAACCCATTGCAGAGGAAGAGGAGGAGGAGGAGAAGGTAGAGGTGGTTAAGGTTCCTGTTGCCGAGCCAAAGTTACCGGAGCCGCTGCGGACGCGGTCAGGTACAGCCGCGGTGACGTTGGGCATCGGCGCGGCTCCCGCGGCCGCCCGGGCTGTCACCCGCTGGGTTGAAGTGATGCAGTGATGCTGTAGGACAGAGGCTGCATCGTTTGCAGTGGTGTTCCTTGCTGTTAAAAAATAAAAAAAAAAAAATCACACCCTTTGTGATTTTGCAGAGTGTGCCGTCCTACGCCAGCGCTGCTTTATCTCTGGGCGAGAGGAGGAGGAGGTGCCGTGCTGGGGCTTGGCTGTGTGCCTGCGTGTCCAAACCGGTGTGCAGTGGCCTCCTAACCCCCTTCTCTTACTGTCCCTTCTTGGAAAAGTCTTTCCCCTGAGCTTTAGGAACGTGCAGTGCCTGAAAATCAGGTTGTGTGCTCCGGGACTGGTGCTGGAGGTGACCTACACCCTGCTGCCTTATCTTGGCTAGGACCTGCTTCTGCCCTGCAGGTCCACCCTCATCATAATTAAAAGCAGAGCGGGTTAGTCGTTAACAGACAGAGGAGACTGAAGCCAGGGAGGGAGGAAACTGGAAACTTCACCTATTTTCTTGATTATTATGAACAACACTACCCCAGTTTGAGGATGGACTCGAGGATACTCCATGGGACGAGACATCAGCCAGTGCCAGACCCCAGCACATCCAGGGGCCTCCTCTGCCTCTGCCCCTTCTCCTCATCCACCCCCTGCACTTTTTCCTCCTCTGGACACTGCTGGTCCCAATTAGGGATGTTTTCTCGGCTGGGGTGATGAGGATATTTTAAATCTCATCTTTTGGAGCAGTGCTTTTTACTGTGCTTAAATTGTGTGTTAAAAATAGCCAAAGGTCAAGAAAATGTCACTAAAATGAAGCAGTTGTGGACAGTGCGGACTTCATCCTTGAATGGCAAAGGAGAAGCTTGGGGTCTGTTGTTATTTTTCCTGCATGTCCTGATGGAGGAAAGTGGCCGGGGCAGGTTTACTGATGGCAGAATTTCCTTTGCTGCTTCATCTTCGAGGTGGCATTTTTAACACATCCGTAACTTTTTTAGCCAAACGTGCCCTTGGCAATGTTGAAATAAGCCCAGTTGAAGAGGAGGAGGAGGAGGAGGAGGAAGAAAAAATGGTGGTGATGAGAGACCTTGAGCCGGTCCCAAAGGAGTCAGGTACCACCACGATGGCTTTGCACACCCAGCATCCTCCTCATCCCGACTGTCCCTGCCGTCACACCGTCCCTCCGTACGACCTCCCCGGCGGCTGTCACCGCTTCCGTGGCATAAATGACACCGGGATGTCCTTCCGAGAGGATAACACCATGTCTGGCTCACAGAAATGAACTGCTGGGCCGGATAGGGGGGCAGATAACAGAGATGGCGGTGGTGGTTTGGGGTTTTGGGGTGGATTTTCAGCAAGACGTGGTCTCTAGGAGCTTGTCTTAAAAGTGTGATTTCAGTCTCTGAAAAATCAGGTTCTTTTTTATATGTTCTCGGCCTCAGGGACACTTTGTTCTGTGCGTGTTTTATGCACACAGATGAGTTATTGAAAAGATTCTTACTAAGGAGTTACTTGAAATTACAATTTCTTCTTCAACGCCAAATTTTCCAGTGTCTTTGTTGAGCTGGATGGAGACTGGTAACGCGGTGTTGGCTGGGGTAGGTTACACAGTCTGACCTTTCCTGCATAAAATGTGACTTTAGGAATATGAAACCACGTCAGAGAAATTATTTCAGGTGACTAGGTATATTTTTAAAGACCAGCCTCAGGAGAATCAAATAGCTCACTGCATCTCTAGGTAACACATAGTATTGGCTTGGATATTTTGGAAGTGTCAGACTTTTCAGGGATGGGGATTGTCTGGGAAATGAGGAACGGAAGGAAAAGAGTAGGCAGTTGATTTTGTGTGTACCTGGTGCTTGTATTTGAGACTTGTCCTCCTCTGGACAGAGGATTTTTGGGGAGCATGCTCTTCATTTCTGCACTGTCACTGATCTGGAGAGGCTGGGTATCTTCTCGCAGCGGTGGCCGGGGCTGCAGCAGGAGATACCCACCTGGGACACACAACCCCAGCCTGCTTTGAAACCCACCTGGAAGTTGCTGTGAAGTTTTATAGAGCAATGCTTATTAATTATTTTTGTGCTTTAATTGCTGAAAAGATCAGGGAAATGAGGAAAACACCTTGTTGCCCTCCTGGAAACCATCCATTTTCGGTTAAGGAGATGCCAACGAGGTCAAGAACTCACCTCAGCTCCAAGCTTTTCTATTTTTTAATGGACTTCTTTGTCTGTTGTGTGCAAAGGACCCAGAAATCGATGGCACAGTGTCAAAAAAGAGAATGGCCTTTCTGGTGTGGCTTCTCTGCAGAGTGCAAGCTTGCTTTTTGTAACCCATCTGTTGCGGGGGTTTTATTTTCTTTTGTTTAAACCATAAGTAAAATAATCTCAACTTTCCCCTACTAAACGCACAAGCTGCTTTGCTCAACATCTTTATTTCTTTTCCCTTTTTTTTTCCCTCCTCCTTTCTTTCTTTTGAAACGACAGCACTGTAATTTGGAAAGGCTTTGCCCGGTGCTTTAGAAACGTTGCCTGCTCTGAACCTTGTCCCCATGTGTCTCTCCCCCGTCCTCAGCAGTGGCCGTGATAACCCCCGAGAGGAGTCCCCGTCCCACCTCTGCCCCGGCCATCGCTCAGACCCACGCTGCCGAGCCCGTCCCACCCAAGCCCCACGCCAAGGACGTGGTCGTTGCCTCTAAAATAGAGAAGGAAGTGGCAAAACCTGACGTGAGACGTGAAGAAATCCCAGAGAAAGCCAAGCCGGAGCCAGCAGATGCGTCAAAGGTAGGTTAGACCCCACCTGGAAGAGGCTGGAGCATCATCTCCAGAACCTTCCCCTCCTGGGTTTATTCCCCTCCAAGGACCCTCCAACCACCAAGGACCTTCCCCTCCCGGGTTTATTCCTCTCCCAGGTATGGGGAGGGAGTGAGGAACGGCTCTGGGTTCCAGGGAAATCCCAGCCCTCACCCTTCTGGTGGGAGGAAGGAGGAGGAGGTCCAGGAGGGGAGGGTTTTGGAGGTTGCAGTCAAACTGAGTGCAGCTTCACTGATACATGGTTTAAAAAGTTGCCAAGAGTTGCACGGGAGTTCATGGTCATTGAATTGAGAGCTCGCCCAATTTCATGGTAATTGAGTTCAGAGCTCACCCGTGGCTGAGCCCTCTCTGCTGGTTCCTGGTACCAGGAGCAGGAGCAATTCCAGTGAAATCCATGATAGGGATCTGCTCCCCAGCCCGGCCTCTGAATGCAAATGTTTTTTACCTTGATAGGCTTTCTCATTTTGGCAAAAACTGGACTAAAACTTCAGCTGGGAATAGCACTGTGGAGACCTTGGGTTGGTTTTTTTTGTTTGTTTAAATGAGTATTTTTTTAAACATTATTTGAGCTTTCTCCAAATGTCTGAGACCTCTGCTGATGTTGATGGCTGTGTATTGTTCTCCTAAGCGAAAATAACGTGAAAAACTATTATTTGTATTACAGTGTCCTTAATATTGTGTAAATCTTACTGACTGAAACCTCGCAGCAGAGGTGTACGCCTCGAGATTCAATTTCCACATTATTCTGAATATTTACCCCTTCTCAGCATTACTGGAGCCACATTTTTGCTCTAACCCATCACACAGTGGGTCCTGTATGACATGCTCCAGGGGGAGGTCACTGGTAATTAAGGTGGGGAGCTGAAGGTGAAGCTTTCAAAGGACAATTGCTTTTAAAAAAAATAATCTGTGGCCTGTGTGAGCTGTGATTTTTAAATGAAAATGCTGAAGAGACCTTCAGGATGGAGCTGTGGATCGTGGCACACAGTTCCCGTGATGCTGTCCCTGCCCGGCTGCTCGCCCTCATTCAACAGAGAACACGTGTATTTTATTCATCTCATCTCACTTATTACAGGCTGGGTTTTTTTCCTAAGTGCTTAAACACCGGATTTTTTTTTTTAATTATTATTTTTTTTCTTTTTTGCTTTAAACGGAGACGTGGGAGGAAATTGCAGGTTTGAAGGTGCCAAATTTACCCCGTTTCTCAAATTTAGCCGCACCGCTTCTTTGAACACCCCCCGATGCTTTTTGCCTTCGGAGTATTTGGCAATCCCTAAATTGCCAAATCCCCTAATTCCCTAAAAAACCTTCCCGTAAAGCGTTCAGGCAACCTTGGTTCTCCACTTACGGGCAGTAAAGAACTTCAGTGGTGACCTTAGGCTTGATTTTTGTAGCTAGGTCTCTTCTCACTGACTCCACGAACGTAATACCTGTGCATAACAAAGGATTTTCTGGTTGTTTTTTTTTTTGAGAAGGTCTATCTTAATTTTGAGCATGTTGCTTTTGGTATGGATTTCCCTGGGAGATCCAGCCGGCAAATGAAATTTGGAATCATTGCTAAGGCAAGGTCTTCAGAAGCACTGGAGAGCACTGGTTTCAAATGCAAATAATTCTGAAATGGAAGGAATTATTGTAAATGTGCTGTTAACTAACAGATTGTCGGAGCTGCCGCATCATTAACTCTTTCTGGAGAACTGCATGTTGGTTTTTGCATGTTCACCTGATATTTCAAAACCAACTACATGCAGCTGTGTTTTGAAACGAAACGGTCGTCTTGAAACAAATCTACTAACAAGAAATGTTTTTACCAATTTATTTCTTAAATGTAGGTGAGGAAAGCGCACATTGAGGTCACAGTACCCACCACGAATGGTGACCAGCCCCAGGTTTGTGTTAATAATTCAGTTAGGTTGATCACATTTTATTTTTATATTTTTTATTTTTTTTTAAGGTTAAACAGTGAGGTTCAACATAGTTAAATCAACCAACAACATTTTTTTTTTGTTTTTTATCACTGCCCCACAGCAGCAGCCTGCAGAAAAAGAGGAAGAACTGATAAGAATGAGGAAGGTTAGCCATTTTACACTTTCACCAAACAAATTTTGCCATATCATTCATGCATCCATAACCTGTTTAAAAAGACAGTGCTCCAATTTCTTCATGTGCTTCGGGTTGGGTTTTTGTTGGTTTGTTTTTTGGGCTTGGTTTTTTTTTTTTAAAAAAAAAAAACAACCTGCAACTATCAAATATTTGATTTTTGAAATGAACAGCTTTTTTTTTTTTGTCCCGTAGACAGTCTGGTTGCTAAAATTATGCATGTTGAATGGTTGAGAGACACCCACTTGGTTTGATTTATAAAATTTATCTCCGCTTCTTTGTAACAAATTCAGTTAGAAACCCAAGGTGGAGAGTGTGCATTCCAGGAAATGCCAAAAAAAAAAAAAAAGGGAAATAGAATGCCTTTTTTTTTGGGTATTGATTGAGGACTAGGGGATATAGCCGAGATGGGAGAGGAGTTAAGATGCAGTCACTGCACGTTGAGCCCTCGTGGAAGGGAGAGTGGGTGTTCAGCCCACTGGGGTGGGCAGAGGTGTCACCATCAGGATGGAGCCGAGACCCCGTGTGAGGCTCCCCCAGAAAACCCCTGAACTCTCTCTCTCTCTCTTCGTGACGAGCGATAACAAACCGAGGCGAAAGCCAAGGAAGCCCCCGGGAGCTGTCTCTTTAAAGTCCTCATTGCATTTCCCCATTCTCCATCAGCCAGAAGCCCCCCCTTGCCCGGTGGTGGGTCCCTGCCCCACGCTGGCCCAGCGCTGCGCTCCCAACCTTCAGTTAACTTTTTTAATTTGCCGATTTCTCGATCCCGCAAGAACAACTTTTTAATTTTTTGTGCTTTTCTTTTTTTTTGTTTTGTTTTGTTTCCCCCTTTTCTTTCATTTTCACAGAAAAGATCAAAGAGGCTAGATGGTGAAAACATTTATATCAGGCATAGCAATTTAATGTTGGAGGTTTGTATGAACTTGAAGCTTCTTTCAGTTGCGTTTGCCTAGACCTTCTGCATCTGCGCTCAACTTTTTTCTTCCTCTTCTGCTGCTGCCTTTGTTTTTGCATGCTTTTGCATGAAAGACCTTTTTTTTTTTTTCTTTTTTAAATTAAAAAATACGCTTTTGCATGGTAACAGTAAAGATGATGATGTGCAGGCATCCTTCCTTCTCCCTCTTCTGACTTTCATTCTCTCATCCTTCCCCAAAATATATGATTGGCAAAGCTCAGGTCTGCTCTTGGACCCTCTGGGTGCTCACAGTGGCATGAATCGGGGGGGGGGAGCTCATTTACAAATTTCTCCTTGCTTGAAATAAATTGTTTTCCCAGGGGAAAAAAAAGACAGTCTATGAAAATGCAAAATCCAGGAGAAAGCTGCAGGTGAAATGGTCACCTCCGTGATGTTCAGGCCACCTCGGTGATTCGGACGGGAGCGAGTCCTCCTTTGGGCTGTTGCTCGTGGTGTTGTCATCCTCCTCCCAGCTCCTGCCTCCCTCCCAGCATCCTTAACCCTCCCACAGTCCCCGTCCTGCCTCGGCCCCGGGTCCCCTTGGAGCCAACACGGGGACTTGGTGGCCACAAGTGGCTTGTGAGCAGGCGAGAAGCCATTTCATCCCTCCACGTAGGGCTATTTCCTTATATTTTCCCTTTATACACCTTTAGGAGCTCTTCACGCTTGGTTTCGCCCAAGCAGGGTCTCAGAACAGACCATGCCAATCATATATTTTATTCTTTTTAATACACTGTGTTACGGAAGACGTTTTGTGGCTTCTGGTGCTCTGTTCCTGTGTGACGTGTTTCTACTCCAACTTGCAGCACCAGCAGCTGGTAGGGTTTCCCGGCTGGTACCTCTTGAAGTGGACTAACTGCCTTCTCCTTATTTCAATTATAGAAGTTTTGCAGCTTTTGGGTGGGTTGGGGTTTTTTGGTTATTTTTTATTTTTTTTTATTTTATTTTTTTTCTTGGACTGCTACAACTTTGAGCTTTCAGCCACTGGCAAAGGGTCTGCGGCACGACGGGCAGGGTCCGGCCGCAGGGGCTGAGAAGACTCTGCCTGTGGTTTTCTTTCACCCAGCTGGAGCATCTCCATCTCCCCGACCCCAAAACCCCAAACGGAGCTTTTTTTTTTTTTTTTTCATTGCTTCTGAACCCCTTTTTTCCTTTTAGTTCAATATTTGGCACCCATTCCCTTCCCTCTCCACTGCCCTCCCCACCAGTTCCGTTGCAGGTTTTCCAGCCCTCTCCTAGAAAAGGGCTGACCCCAGCAGCTCGCTCCCTTTATTCCTATTATTTTTATTTTTATTTAAATCCCTGCGTTTGGCAGATCAGATGGTTTTCCAGCAGAACCTCATGCTCCCGAAGCTGCCGTTTGATTTTATTGAAAGCCGTTTAACGCTCCGCGCTGGATAAACCCACACTCTGTGTTCCTACCAAAAAAATAAAGGGGCAAAAACCCGGAGGAAAAGCGTTAACGCTGAGTGAGCTTGTTCCTCCAGATGCTTCCAAGACCCGTTGTGGCTCCACGTAGCTCCTGGTGGCTTTAGCTTCTCTGCAAACCCTCCCAGGACCGGCTCCTGCGCGGTGGTCGGTGGCCAAGGTGGTCTTTCTCTCTTCTCTAAACCAGGAGCAACCTTAAGGCTCCTGCACCCGGAGTCCTCAGCAGATTTATTTATGCTTTTTATTTTTTTTTTTTAAATTTTTCCTAACTAGGAGGCACTTGCCTTGTGCTTTCATCCAGGACGGATGCCAAAACTGTTTATTTCCCCCTCTCCCCACCCTCAAATCGTGCCAAAATGAGCAAATGTTGTTAAAGAGGCATTTGGGGCTGTAGCCCTGCGGAGGGAGGGCAGCGTGTCCCCCGTGAGCTGCAGGGATGGGGATTTTTTTGGGGGGACAACACCCCGTTTAGGGCTGCATTTTCTTTCCCAGCTCCTAAAATCTCTGGGCTGAGTACCACCCGCAAGCACAGAAATAGTGGAATTTCCCAGTGATGCTTTTACTGACCTTAATTTCCCCCTTTCTAACGGGTGAGACTTGCTGCTTTTTGGCACTGGCCAGAAAAGTTGATGTTTGGCTTCAGCCTCTTTTATGCAAAAGCTTTTGTTTTCAACAAACTCTGTTTCGCTTGCGAGGAAAAAAAAAAAAGCTATTTTTAAACAAGTTGAAGAGAGCTGACTTGCCTTGAAGTCTGTGCATTTATGCTGTAAGCTGGCATCCCAGAGCAGAAATTCTGGTTTTTACTAGACAAAGTATTTTAGCAGGAGTTTCTTGATTGATCTGGCATAAAGGAAATTCCGAGTTGGATTTGAGAGGGCTGTCATCTCCTCTTCGTTTCAGAAGTCTAAAACCTCCTGGAGGGATGAGATGAGAGGGAGGGGGGGAAAAAAAACAATGGGGGTATTCCGGGACCAAAGGTAATTCCTGGTGGGATGAAAGAGAATAGGTATGAAGAGAATAAATAAAATGGGGAAAACATTTTCTTAAACATTAATTGAAATTATACCCGTGAATATTCAGGCTAGCGGAGGGAAAAGAAAGCAAACCCACCCAATTGAAAGGCAGTACATTAAATAATCCAAACAAAGAGAGTCTTGGAATTTAAAAAAAAAAAAATCCAATTGAAAGGCATTAGATTAATTAATCCAAACAAACAGAGTCTTGGAACTTTAAAAAAAATCCCTTATGGGGAAAATCCAGGAGATTACACCTCGGCTCGCATCTCTTTTGGCGGTAGCTTGAGCTGAAACCTGGGGCACGTCCCGCTCCTGGAGGAGCCCCTGCTCCCTGCTGATGGCACTTTTATCCCAATTAATTCCCGAGGAAAGAGGAGAGAGGAGGTTCCCTTTGTGTGTTTGCAGTGTGAGCACAGTTGATGGATGGAAGTCGGCAACACCTCTGCTGAGCGCGGCTTTGCTATGCGGCAGCCTAGGCCCCCCCCCACCCCACCATGTCACCTCCGTGTCCCTTCATTTCTCCTGTCCTTTCACTGATAGGATCTAGATAAGACCCAAGAAGAAATCAAGAAGCACCACGCCAACATCAGCGAGTTGAAGAAGAACTTTATGGAGTCCGTCCCGGAGCCTCGGCCGAGTGAATGGGACAAACGTTTGTCCACTCACTCCCCTTTCCGAACCCTCAACGTCAACGGGCAGATTCCCACGGGAGCAGACGGGGTGAGTACCTCGGGGGGCACGGGGGTGTCACCACACTGCATTGCTTCACCACCCAGGGACCACCCTCAGCTCCCCTTAGTTCATAGTTATATTGAATTTTAATAGTTAATACTGACTTTTAACATGCGTGATGGTCTGTGAGAGAATTGATGCTTTAGTCACGGTGTCATAAAAATGTGATTTATTTTTTTGGGGGTAGAAAATAATGCAGGAATTCTTCACCTGGTTTTGGTGCTGCTTTTCCTGGAGTTGCTGTCATCCCTGATGTGAGACTTACCTTCACGTGGCTGTTTTGGGGACTGGCGTATTCCCAGTACCAGGGAATTTGTCTCCCCAAAATGTAGAAGCGCACACCCCAGGAAGAAACTCCTCACTCTGAGGGTGGTGAGAGCCTGGCCCAGGTTGCCCAGAGAAGCTGTGGCTGCCCCATCCCTGGAGGGGTTCAAGGCCAGGTTAGAGGGGGCTTGGAGCAACCTGGTGTGGTGGGAGGTGTCCCTGCCCAGGGCAGGGGGTGGCAATGGATGGGCTTTAAGGTCCCTTCCAACCCGAACTATTCCATTATTCTATGAAAACCCCCCAAACACCTAAATTGAAGGGAACTGTTACTTCCAAGATAATATTGCAGGCAATCCAGTGGAGAAGCCCTAGGCTGGTATCACTTTTCAAAAGTCACTTTATCCTCCGGTTAATCCAGTATCTCATTGGGTTTAGTCTTGCATTAGGATCTGCAGGTGCTGATCTGCTGTGGAGGCTTCAAGAAGACTCCTCAGGTGGCTACAGCAGGGCTGTTCATACGTGATGGAAATCTTTCTCCTTGCAGGAACAGTGTCTGTATGTTGGTAGCCACATACATTCACGGTTTCCCTGCTAATTTCCTTAAAAAAAAAAAAGGTAATTTTTTCGAAGAAACCACGTTGGAGCAGCAGAGATGTGTCTGCCAACTGGTTTCTTCTTGGGTAACAGCTTCTCTGTTTAACGCTGGCGTTACCTACCTCAGATTTGAAGCTTGTGAGTAAAAACTGTAGTTAGAGCCCCTGGTGATCGGGCTCTTCAATAATAAATGCAATTTTTCATTACGAGTGGAAAATTGCTGCGGTGGTGGCAGCCGTGGACTCTCTCCTGGTTTAAGCCTGGCTCCTGCCCTTCCTGCCCCCAGCGGGGCAGATGAGCTGGAGCTTCATCTCCAAACCATTGCAAGGGAGATACTTTATAAACAGAAATAACCTTGCAGTGGATGGAGGGTATGGGAGGAGGGACAAAGGGTTTTAAGGACCAAGTTCACTACAGGCTCCTCGAAGCATAGAGAAAAGCCACTAGAAAAACAAAACCCCCAGAATGAACTAATGAGGGTTGATCGTTATCCTTGGAATGACCCCGTTTAACACATGGATGAACTTTCTCCTTTGGTCTTGGTGTAAATTCTGGAGGAATTTGGGCAGCAGAGCTCTGCCCGTGGTGCCACGTGGTTTCTGGATGTGCGGGTGGGATAGAGCGGGGGCTCTCAAGCTCTTTTGCAGTTCAAGAATGATATTCTTGATTATTATGAAGAATTTTTTTTGCAAGGTGACCGCGTTGTGGGGTCTTGAGGGACTGGTATCCACGCTAACTGGATGCTGTGGGCTTCCCCCATCTAAGACCACGGTGGTCCACGGCGACGTGAGGGTTGGTGTCAGCCCAGGGTTTGCATTCCTGGAAATTCCCTCTTAACCTGATCCTCTCTGGAGGGGTGAAGGTGGACACGTTCTGGCTGTGACCTTCCAGAAATGCATCTTTGGGAGGCACCTCCCGAGGAGGGTGTTTCCCTTCACCTGTGCATGTTAAAGGGCAATAAATCACGATGCAAAGCAATCCTCTTTCTCCTGTTCCTGGTGGTATCTTCCCCCTGCCGTAGTGGCCACAGGGAATCCTGCCAGGGGCTGCTTTTCTGCATATAAATCTATTTTATTTCAAGACAACTGAACCTTAACACGCTTTGTGTGTCCAGGTCAAGAAAGTCACTGTCCTATCTTCTGAGAGACAGGTTGGTGGGCTCGAGGTAAAGCTGCTGGTCTGATATGTGCTGCTGAAGCAGACTTTTGCTATTGCGATGGCACCGAGCGAAAAAAAAAAAACCTCAACAGCAGCTGCTGGATAACATTTTATTTTTTTTTCCTTTTGGCTACATGAAGTAGTTTCATAACTCACACCGAGAGGACTTTTGCACTGCTGCAGCTTTTTTGCAGCTTTCAATTCTGCTTATTTTGGTGCATGGCTGGTTCGGAAAAGCTGCATGAAAGAATTTAACCGTGTATTCGGAGAGAAAAGCGATGAATGATGAAAGTTTAACTGTACCCTGTTCTTTTTATGTTGTCTTTCTTTCCGTTTTTTTTTGTTTGTTTTGTTTCTTTGTTCGTTTTAATGATCATGTTACTCTTGCATTTTATATTTTCTTTTGCTACCCAGTCTCCCGGCTACTTTCTCCCCAATACTCATCACTTAGGGGTGTGCAAAGAACCCATCTCAAAATACCGCACGGATCAGAGGAGATTAACGCAGCTGAGAGAGCTCAGAGCCAAGTTTTTCCTCTCCTAAAGTTCCCCCTTGGCTTTGTCCAGGTCTGGAAAACTAAAAGGATGGAGAGTTATCAAACACCACCATCACCCACAACCTTTTCTGTATCCAACGAATGCCCCAGAGCCCTTGCATGATCCCACGTGCTGATTTACTTGTTCTGGTGGGGTTTTTCTTTTTAACATTCTTTAGACTCCAGAAACAAAAATGCTAAAATGTGGAGGAAAATTGAAGGAGCTGGTGATGCTCCTGCTGCCGTCCTGCCCCTTCCACCCTCGGGGTTTCTTAAGACGTAACCGTTTTTCACTTCTTCGGGTAGAATTTTCAAAACTATTGAAATTTTGATACTGTTGTCAGAACTTTAAAAAAAAAAAAGAAAAAAGCCTTTTGTATCTGCACTTGAGTCTGGATGTTCAATGCTGTTTAAGGAACCCTGTTTTTTAAGGGTGCTGTAGCACAGGAAGCTCCCACGGGCCACGTTTTCTACTGCACCCTTTCTATTTCTAACCCCTCAAACTTTTTTTTCCCCCCAACCATTCCAATTCCGAAACCCTTCCGTAGCTTTTGAGCGTGTGCTTTTTTCTGGGAGGTGACCAAACCCGTGTGATTCTGACCCAGGTGCCCACGAGCTCTGCAGAGGGAACTGGATTTTGTAGCTCTGAGGTTGGTGTGACCCAGGGTTCTTTTGCCGCTGAGAACAAGGCTGTCCTGACGCTTTGCACACCTCCAAGTGTCACTTTGGGCACTTTCCATCTGTCATTTTTGTTCATCTCTCTCTGTCTTTCTTGATCTTCTACCACGAAAGCAGACACAGGAACGTCTGTTAGTACAGGATGAAGACAAACTAAAAAAGCAGGAGATACCTACTGAGACAGCCTTTCCCCTCCAAGCAAGCGAAGAAACTCTGCCAAAGGTTTCTATTCCAATTCCTGAAGAGCAGAAATCACTCAAAAAGTGTCAGCTGTACTCTAGCATTTTTCCTTCTCCACGTGTTCCCTTTATGATGTCCTTTCTCCTGGTGGTAGCACTGACTGTTTGGTGGCTGCTCTTTCTCTGAGTGGCAACAGGGTCATGTTGAAACCTCAAGACCAATGCTCCCGAATTTCTTGGCCGTAGCCTCTGCTGCATCCTCTTCCTTGTCCTGGTCTTTGATCTCCGTGGTTGGTTGACCCCGTCACCGCCGTGTTAATGCCGCTGCGCGTCCTCCTGGAGCTCCGAGCCGGGACCTGGCAAGGAGTGGTCACGGATTGTCACATCCATTCTGAAATTTCCTGGGGTGAAAAGGCAAATTTCTCCAAACCGTGTTCCCCATTGCTGTGAGAGGGAAAACGGGGAGAGTAAAGACGTTGGAGGAGGCGTTGGCTTCTTCAGCCCCCGTAGACCTCATGGAGGAATTGCTGAAAACTGGGCTTTTTAGCTTGGTTTCAATGCATGATGTTCACAAGCTGAGGGATATGCGATCCCAGCCCCAAAGAGGCTTTGCAGCAATCTGCTGAGTCGAATCCGTAACCACTCCTGTCCCAGGAAACTAAGATTGGCATTTAAATGCAAAGTGTTGATTATTGCTGCTGCTCTTGGTGTTAACTTAGAGACAGGGTCGGGCAGCTCCTCGTTTTCCCAGGGCTGGGGGGGGGAAAGCCTTTGGTTCCCTCTCCCACCCCTCTCCCCGTTTCCAAGAAAACCCATGGTGTTCTAGGAGAAAACCCCTTGCAAGGAAATATTTATTGTAAACGTCGATTAATCGTTTTCCCGAGTCTGGTGGTCTTGGTGCACTTCAGATGTGTGGTTGTTTTGTTGGTTTTTTGTTTTTTTTCTCTTAAATTTGCATTGAACTAACTGCCACGTGTTTGCTCAGGCGACGTATCCCACCCTTGGGGACATCTCCTCTGTTGGCACCTTGGCTTGGCCGCGTTGGGACGCGCTTCTGATGTCAAAGCCATCGATTGTTTTGACTTCTTGAACGAAACCGTTGCATGTTGTTTATTGCCTACAAACCAACCTCCATGTCTGGAGGATGCTCCCGGTGATCCCGGTGATCCCAGCTGAGCTCCGGGATGAGCAGACCCGGTTTGCCAGCTGGAGGGAAGACGGGACTTTGGGTCTAAGGGGTTTCTCTTCTGTATATAGTCATTATGGGACCGGGCTGAGCCAAACGCTTCTCCTTTGGGTAGTAATCTGCTCTCTCTTGCTTTCTCTGGAGGGTTGGTGGAGACATGATCACTCCTGACAGCAGCCACCAGGGCCATCGGTGGGGGCAGCTGCTCCAGAAGCAGAAGGCGTAGACCTTTATTACAGGGATTAAAATGTGTGAATATATATATATATAAACACATGTATCTATAGCCCTTTATAGATCCGTATCTGTGTGAACAGTGTTATTTAGGAAGCTAGCAGATAGGCTTGCAGGAAAAAGACATATGGCATGTGCTGTCTGATCTGAAGGACCGTGGTGTGACCACGGGCCGTTGGAGCTGCCTCTTCTTGCTTGCAGTGTACAGGTCGAGGCTCTCTAAATGCTGTCTCAGAAACTTAGGTGGCTAGTGAAAACCCTTCCCTTTTAATCTCGCGGGAATCTTTCCGCTTAACTCTTGTAACCTGCTCGGATTAGTTCACCGGTTCGTGCCTTTAGGACTTTGTTTTGTGAGGATGCTGATTTTTTTTTGGTTTTTTTTTCATCGGAGAGCGTTCTTCCCTGTTTGACTAACACTGCCTTTAATACACGGTCTTCCTCTTTCAGCCCTTGGAGGTGTAGAGATCAGTGGGTTGTTGTACAGGCAGCAGATGGGGCTGTATCCTGGGAACACACCTTAGGATGCAGGTGAAACTCCGGCGAGCTCGGCGTGGAGTTTAGGAGGTCTGTGGTGGGAGGTGGGGAAGGATGCTGGGGTGCCACGTGCTGTGCGGAAGATGCAGGATGGAAAAAAAAAAACAACAGGTTGGGGGATGCTTCTGGCTGGGATTCCCTGCCTGAATCTCCTTCCCAAAATGGGAATGGACACAACAAAACCCGGGGAGCGTTCGTTCTCCCCAGCCTGGCGTGGAGAGGAAAGGGATGGGAGATGTTGGGATCTCTTTCTGTCCGTTTTCTGTCCGTATTTCCTGGAGGAGAGCAGCTTAAACACACACCTGCTTCCTTTCAAAAGCCATCGCTGGGTTGAGCTGCCGTGGTGCTGCTTTGAGCACCGCTGAGGTTACTGCCTGTGGGTTTTCTGGACCCACGACGAGTACTTCGAAGCCACCCCAGTGGCATTTGTGAAGCCATGGTTTCTGGAGCCCCGTTAACTGCTTCCAAAGGACCTGACATCTAAACATCTTTGCCCAGAGCAATATTTGAACCCGGCGCCCAGGGTGGCTTATCCCTGACGAGAGATGTGCTCTGTCACTTCAACTCAATTCTTTAACTTCTTAATTCAAACGGTCTCTCTCGTGCTTTTTCTTCTTTTAATCTCGAGATAAGGCTGGTTATCATCAGCGAAAAACCCTTGAAACTTTACATTCTGAGAATGCTCAGGAACGTTTTGGGGATTTATATAACGATTATCAGCGCGGAGTATAAAGAAACTGAAGGAATGCTTTAGGTTTCTGTGGCAGTTTAGAGGCCAGTTGTCTGTGTTTCATCCAGGTGGATGTGATCTCTTCTGGCAGAGAAAGCCTGTAGCTTATCAGGAGCAGAAACCTCATCCATCCGACGCCGCTGTGACGTGTCCGCTGTGCTCCAGCCCCATTGCCACTTGCTCCTCTGCTTTTTTTCCCATTTTCTTGCAAGGCAAAGGCAGTTACAGATGTGCCCTGGCAGCTGCATAAGGTCTCTCTCCTCCACGTTATAGATCTTGTTCCTCACGTGATGTATCTCCTACATGTTGGGTTGATTCCTGGTTTTCTCCCATCTCCCTTGATGCCCGTGCGGGATGCGGGGCTGGAAGACGGGATTTTGGGATGCCTGCTTTGCACAGGGAGGGTTGATCCGCTCTAGTTCTGTTCAAGGGCAGAGGTCTCAGGGTTTTCCTAAAGGAACCAGCTCATGTACTTTGCTGCCTTTATTCCTCAGGAACAAACTTGCTGCAAAGCCCTGGCAGCCCCCGGCACCATCCCTGAGCCCGAGCGGTGGTGGGTGAACGCAACCCCGTGTGTACGTGGCCGGTGTGATGCCCGTGAGGGATGGAGAACTGGGTTATCCCTTCCCTAGGGATGCAGGGAACGTCCACAGCACGTAACCTCAGCCAGGCTGGCGTGAGAAATCCCAAAACTCACCTTCTGAATCTTCTGAGGCTGCGTTAGGCGTCGGGCTCCGTGTGCGGTGTTGGTCGGTGATACTCAAAAGGTGTGCTTTGCTGTAAAACAACATCACTTTTTTTTTTTTTCTTTTCCGTTGTTAAAAGCAAAGAGATAAATGAGGGTGATGGCCACATCTCCTGCCGTGCCCTGCGGGTCACTAGAGGGTGATGTGAGGGCTCTGGGCAGCTCAGCTTTGGCTTACGGAGTTGAGCTCACACCAGCTCCTCTCCCTCCCAGTTTGTGCAGTAACTAGTGATCACCCCAAAAAGTAGCTATTCCATATTTGCCTCCTATCCCAAAATAATGAGGGGCAGCAGATGGAAGGAGTGAGTGTGGGCTGGCCTTGCTGTGGCCACACCACGGGGCTCCTCGAGAAGGCTCTGGGCAAAGTGTCTTCCACTTCACGAAAGGGTCAGTCACTTGTCACTCCGAGGATTATTCCCCTGGTTTAGTGGGTTTTCTTTTTTCCTGGTCGTGAGTTGATGGTGCCTGTTCTGACCTACAGCCTGAGGTAGGGTGCTTTCCGGAAGGTTTTAGCCCAAAGAAGGGTTTATGGATTTATTTAGAAACTCTTGGGTCTGTACTTACTGGTGGGTGACATTGGAGAACCTGGCAGTGGTGATTCCTCTTGTGTCCCTCTTGGCATCTGTCCTGGTTCGTGAAGCTGGAGGGAAGGACTAGCCTTGGTTTAGTGCCACTTTGGGATCTCCTTGCAGTGGCACACGGTCATGTTAAATCAGTTTATGGGGACTAAAAACACTTTCTTTTTTACCTAAAATGCTCTCTTTTGGAACACTTTTTCGGTTTTGTATTTTTTCTCAGATTTTTCTTTGTAAATATGTACATTTATCATTAATAAATGTTATTGCAAATCAGATTCTTCTTTCCACTGCTTATTAACAACAAAGCTACGGACGACTGCTTATTCCACTGCTTATTAACAACAAAGCTAACGACTTCCTCAGACTAACCCTGGACTATGACTGCTTTCTCAAAGCAGGAGCCATCAGGCCCCAGCTCGTTACTGGTTGTGTTTGGGGTGTTGAGGCTGGACACTGGTGTGGTTTTCCTGCTCCTGGGGAGCGCGGATACGCCCTCAAACTGGCCAGAATAATTAAATTGAGGATTAAATCCAGCTCGGTTTAAGAAGGGCTTTGTTAGAGGAGGGGTCAAAGAGCTACTTGATGGAACACTCACACCTTCTCCCTCTTCGCTTCCGAGACTGAATGGCAGGAAAAATTGCTTGCAGAAAGTTGTCCCGAGGGCAGGAGCCTCCCGAGTCCTGCACAACACGACTGCAAGAGCCTCTGCCCCACGTATTGTGTGAATTTGAGGACAAAAATGCTGCTTTCTGGTTTTGCAAGCGAAGAAACCGCGTTCCTAATTAATCACCGTCGACGCGGGTTGGGTTTGAGCTGGTTGAAGCCGCCTGAGGTTGTGCCTAGAGGCTGTAAAAAGAGCTGCTCTTACTTCCAACTCCCAGCTTTTCCTCTGTCAGCTTATTTATACTCCTGGAGAAAGCCTTTGGCTCGTCCCGTGCAGTCAGGAGCCAGCTCGGGAAAGCGGATCCGGCTGCGACGGAGCAGCAGGAGGCTTGTGGAGCTGCTCTCCAGGGAGAGAATTTGGAATATGAAGTGGAAAGCTTTGTACCCCCTTCCCCCATTGAGGGTACCCCCCCCACAGAAGGGGTGGGAAAAGGGGGTCAGGGTGGATGGGGAGATGAAACACCTCTGGAATCATTGCTCAGCAGCCTTGTTTTAATGACTTAATTATTGATCTTGAGGTCGTTTCCCGTTGCAGAGTAGTCGATGCAGTGGGTTGGAGGTGGCTGCTGTGGATGGGTAATATCTTGGGATTCTTCTTCGTGACAGCAAGTTAATAGTTTTAAGCTTGTAGCATGCTCTGTATTTTCTAGCATTACTCTTAACTTTGGTCAAATTCTCTTTTACCCTTCCGTCGTCTGACTGGGCTGTAATCAGATCAATGGCAATTAAAAAATCAGCCCCAAAAATGCAAATCCATGGGTAACGGCCCCTCATTTTCAAACGCCGGGGTTTGTTGAACGCCTTCTAAACTTGTTAACTTCTATCTTTAAGGCGAAGCAGTTCTGGTAAGGCACGGCAGGTATTGTAAAATAAGGATCTCTTGTTTTCTGCTTTGTGATGCTTTTTTTTTTACCCGAGTGCTTTGGCAGCCCCTGAGCTTGAGCATCATTTGATCTGGGAGTTGTGACTGGTGAGTCTGGTTCGCTGCAAAAGCGACATCGTCTACGTGTGCGTCTGCAGCCGGTGGCACCGAGCCTGTTATCTTTGGGGATAACCTAATAACAGGCACCCGGGGACTTTTTGTCCCCCCAAAAAAGGGGACTGGGATGTACCAACCAGCTGGAATTTCTAGCATTTCATGTGGTGGTTGTAGCGAGTTAGCGGGTACCGTTATTTCGTATTTATATAAATTTTTATCAACTGGTTTTTGGTGATTGGCAGGTTGACTTCATTTTAGCACTCCTTCAGCCTCCAGTAATGCAGAAAACTGGTTTGGGGTGAGGGTGAGGGAGTATTTCTGAGCAGATGAACCAGTGTGATGCTGATATATCCTGACCTGAAACAGCAGGTCCTTGAAAAAAATACATGCAAACAAATTTCTACCAAAAAAAAAAAAAAAAAAAATAAGAAAAAGAAATCCTTTTGGTGGCTGGTATCGGCCATGCAATCCAGCCTGTTATTAATTTATCCCCAGTCTGAATTCTCGTGTGTCACTTCTCGCACTGCAAGGCTTAAACGAAGCTGTCACCCCCGGGGTCTGTCACCCCCGGGGTCTGTCACCCCCAGGCACGTGGGGACGGGTGTCCAGCAGGGAGATGCTGTGGCCACATCCCTGTCTGGTGGGGTTTGTTTCTCCTGGGGGCACCGCATCCTGCCCCCGCCTTGTCTCCGCACCGCGTGTGCCTCGCCATCGTCTGCTTCGCCCTTGGGTGTTGGCAACGTCCCCCGGGGGGTTCCCTGTCTCTGGAAATGGGAATTTGGCCGCTCGGACGCTTCCAGGTTTCACGGGTCTCAGGGAGAGCTTGGGACTCTGCAAAGCTGAGCCCGGAAAATAGGGATGCTTTTGCGTTGGCAAATGAAAATAAATCTTGATAAGATCAGAATTTGCAACAGGTGTTCAAATTCCTAGGGATGGGGATTGATTTTTTTTTTTTTTTAATATAAAAAAATAACCTTTTCTAGCCTTTATGCAAACTGCGTTGTTAAATATGGGAACAAACATAGTCTTTTTTTTTTTTTTTAAAAAAAAGTGTGTGTGAATAGGATGCAGTCCTGAGTGGCATGATGTGACATGCTCTGGGTGGTCCTGCTTTAGCAGGGGAGTTGGACTAGATGATCTCTATGGTCCCTTCCAACTCTAAAAATTCAGTGAAATTCAGTGAAATAGACAACTTTATATAGAAACAAATACTTTTCAATTAGGTTGTCTTCTGACCGGTGGAAAGGAAGGAAAGTGCTTCTGATGAGTTGATCTTATCAGGATTTCCTGCTGTCCCTGTCGTTGCATGTTCGTTGCCGCGCTTTGCCTCTGCTGACCAGCAATGTGTGTGCGCCGCGGGCTTCACGGCAGCTTTTCTCCTCCTTTCTGCTTTTCCCCGAGAAGACACTTCCAAAAATGCCATTCCCAAATGTCTCTTCAATAGATCTGTGTTTCTGTAGCTGCTTAATCTGCTTTTTTTTTTTTTTTTTTTTTATTCTTCCTCTTGGTCAAAGGAGTACCTGGCTGGCGTGGAAGGAAATCTTCCTCCTTGCGGCTTTTTCTGTTAAACTCCAGGGGATGTACTGTGTCTTCTCAAGGTCCCACGATTAATTTGCAAGATATAGTCTCTATAATTGAGGAGAGATCAGTGTATGAGCAGTATATAAATCCAGCTTTTAGAGCAAGGTTAAGGTATGGGCATTCAAGGCTGATAAGCTCCGTTATTTTGTGAAATATTGCTGTGGTATCTTGCATTAGGCAAAATGAGGGTGGAATCTGGATGTACCTCTGGAGGAGCACATGGAAGGGGTTTTCCATCAGAAATAACCCTTCCCTTTGTGGGGGGTCAGACCTGGTCATCGTGGTGCCAATCTCTGTCCCTTCGCTCCTGTGAAATGTGTTTTCCTAAAGCAACATCCCAAGAACTTAAGAGAAGCCCACGGGGCTGGAGATCCTAATGGGTGGAGATCCTAATGGATGGAAATCCTAATGGATAGAAATCCTACAGGCAATCTCTCCGCAACATAAAAAACCAGGGAACTGAAAAATACCCGGGAGGGATGGTGGAAGAGTCCTTTCTTGAAACGATACTAAAATAAGCATCTATTTGCTCCTCCATAAAGCAGCTCCTGCTCTTAACAGACTATTGAAGGCTGCCATTAGATGAGGTCAATCGGGGTGAAAGCCTCTGGTGTGCAGAAGGATGCATTGGACCACGTAACCCACAGGCTTCAGGCCTCACATTTTAAGCCCAAATTACAGATTTTTGGTTGCCCAGACAGTCGTCTTAGTAGAAAGGGAGACAAGGGTTCCTGTTCATCTCAATGCCACCAGCAAAATGAGAACAACGGTTGACAAAATGGACTTGCCAGGCTTTTATGAAAGTTTAATCACTGTTTTTGGATGAACAGCTACACGACTATTTTTATACAAAGTTAACCAGAAATCAACCGTGAGGTTAATTATTGAGAAGAAATAGTAATGGCGTTGATTAAGCAGTGTCCCTCTGGGGTTCTTCCCCCTCCTCGTTCCCTGGTGCCGGGTGATGGGACAAGTTTGATACGTGTAAAATTGTGGGTGCCCTTGTTCTTATTCCTTCTTATTAAGGGATTATTCTGATAAGGCAAATTTCCAGGTCAATATTGAGACAGAGACAATTACTAGCAGGGCTGTGGCCATCGTTCCCTGCTGTGGTGACTGAAGCTCTGCTTCTTGGTGACTGAAGCTCTGCTTCTTTGTGCCTGGCAAATATTCATCGCTCAGGCATTTGGGAAAAAAAAAAAAAGCTGATTTTTTGCTAAAGCTTTCTGTCTTGTTCATGTTTTAACTCTTCTCTCCTGTCGCTGTCGCTTCCCTCCTGGCCAGAGGGCTCCCAGAGGTGTGAGAAGACCTGGTTGAGACCTTGCTGAGGAGCTGAAGAGTAGCACCAGCCTCGGTTAAACCCTTGGCACGCTCCTCCCGAGTCTCTGGGGTGCTCTAGTTGGGCTGGCTCCTCGGAACCTGGGGTGCTTTGTGTCTTCTCTCCCACGTGGTAATTATCTCCTTACCTTCAGGAGGTTTAGCTGCTCCCGAGGTTTCCAGCTGGCTTTTGGGGACAGAGTGAGTTACAAATATTTTGGTGGTCCCGAGTCAATGGTCAAACACAGCTTGTTGGGTGCTCAGCTGGACCACGCGCTCGGCAGCGATGGGGTCAGTGGGCATCAGCGTGAACATCGGGCTTTCCCAGCTTAAAGCCCCCTTTCTTTATTCCTCAGCTTGAAAGTTTTGTGCCAAGTTTCATTGAAGGTGGAAAATAGGATGACCATGAGCCAGCAATGTGCCCTTGTGGCCAAGAAGGCCAATGGCATCCTGAGGTGTGTGACCAGCAGGTCAAGAGAGGTCATCCTGCTCCTCTGCTCTGCCCTGGGGAGGCCCCATCTGGAGCACTGGGTCCAGTTCTGGCTCCCCAGTTCAAGAAGAACAGGGAACTGCTGGAGAGGGGACAGCAGAGGGCTACAAAGATGATGAGGGGCTTGGAGCATCTCCCTGATGAGGAGAGGCTGAGGGACTTGGGTCTCTTTAGTCTGGAGAAGAGAAGGCTGAGGGGGATCTGATCAACACCTATAAATACTTCAAGGGTGGGTGTCAGGAGGATGGGGACAGTCTTTTTTCAGTGGTGCCCAGGGACAGGATAAGAGGTGGTGGGCACAAACTTGAACATGGGAAGTTCCACCTAACCTTGAGGAGGAACTTCTTTCCTGTGAGGGTGGCAGAGCCCTGGCAGAGGCTGCCCAGAGAAGTGGTGGAGTCTCCTTCTCTGGAGACATTCAAACCCACCTGGACACGTTCCTGTGGGACCTGCTCTGGGTGGACCTGCTCTGGCAGGGGGTTGGAGGAGATGATCTCCAGAGGTCCCTTCCAACCCCATGTGATTCCGTGAAGCGATTTGTCTGGAAGAAATAATACAAATTCCTTCAGGTGACCAAACCGCACCATCAGCTCAGGAGCCTCTTGGTGATCGCAGTGACTGATTTCAGTACTAGCTTGTAGATATTCTTACAATAATTTTATCGGTGCCATAATGACGAAGCTGTTAATTATCCCGGAGACTTCGACAGCAAACGAGGTGCTCGGAGGGGTGAGCATTCCCAGGGGTGAGGAAAAGCAGGACGCCCAGGCGCGGCGGGTCATGGTACACGCTGAGGCTGGGCTTATCCTCTTCTCCTCCACCTGCAAAGGAAAACCCAGCCTAAAATATTCCAAGGAGTTAAACTCGGAATCGGGGGACGGTTTTGGTGTAGTCGGTGATTTTTGATGCCCACAGATTCCCCGCTTGCTGCGCTGAAATTATTCCTGTTTCCAGACTGGGCAAAAAGTGCTTGGCGGTGGCTCTTGCTTTAGTTGCAGAGAGTTGGTTTAATATTCATTCCTTACACTTTTAAGAGTGGATTTTTGGGGCAGTGGGGAGGCCGTGGCAGTAAAGGCATCGCACAGCAGGAAGGTTTTTCAAGCGTCCCAACCCACCTCAGCTGCATGAGTTACCGGAGATGTGATATATTATAAAAAAACCCCATGTTTTACCTTTTTGCCTTATGACCTCCTGTTCTCCCTAACGCTCTCTTTCTCTCTCTCTCCCTGGCCTTTTTTTTTTTTTTTGTTGTTGGTTTTTTATTTTATATTTTTTTTTTTCCTTTTTGTGTGTGTATCCGTTTCTTTTTAGAAAATGAGTGACTTTCCCTCCAGAGAGGATGTGGCTGCAGTGCCAGAGAGGAGCAGTGTTAACACTGGCTTGGCACGGGAGGGCTCAAAGCAGGCGGTAGCTTTTAGTGACACCCCAGTGCCACCCGCCCCGGAGCCTTCTCCCGGCTGGGACTTTGCTGCTTCCTCCCTGAGCAGCCAGGAGGAGGAGGAGGAGGAGGAGGAGAAAGAGGAGGAGGAGGCATCTCCCAGCCTCCCCGCGAGCGAGGAGGACCTGAGATGTGGAAAGGGGGTTTGTGCGGCTGCGGAGAAGGACTGGGAGCTCTGGGAGCCCCCCGCCAGCCCCGCCGCACCTCCCTGGGGAGGAGAGGAGGAGGAGGAGGAGGAGGATGGTGAAGACAGATTTGCCTTTAGAAAGCTAAATGGCGAGTGGCACGACTCAGATGTTAATATCGGGCTGCCGGCGGTCATTCGCTGCTTCCAGGTAGTGAGTCCCAGCTCCTGCTCCCCCAAAATCCCCCCCTTCCCTCCTTCCGCCGGCTTTGGACTGGGACCCCAAACACTGCAGCAAGCAGATGCCCCGCACCCCGAAGAGGAGTTGTGTTTCCTTGGCTTGGACCCGGGCTGGGAGCTAATTAGCCGGTTAATCGCCCGCAGTCGGTGCAGACGAGCCCCTCTAGATTTATCTTTGCATTAAAGACCAGCCCCTCTCAATTGATCCCTGTGTTAAACACAGTCATGCGGCACGAGGCCCTTGGCCTTTCAAAGCATCCTGTTGCATCCCACCCCAAAAAAAGGGAAATATTTAGGCTCCAAAGGCACGTAATTTTAGTTCCTTAAGGTTTTTGCCATCTCCTGCCATCCCGGAGGCCGAGCCTCAGCGCGGCAGAGCAAATTGGAAGCGCTGTCAAACGTGCTTTTCCACGGTGAGCGTGGGATTTGACGTCCCCTTTTCCGCCCCCCCACCGTGGGAGAGATTTTTTTTTTTAAATATTTTTTTTTTTTTTTTTTGCCTGCTTCAGTGTTGGTATTAATTGCTTACGGTCAAATAGGCGTCCCCTTCCCCCTGCTAACGATGCCGGTGGCTCCCGCCAGGTCTGGGGACGGTGAGCAGCAATCGAGCCCTCGGGGAAAACACTTGTGGGTCTGAACTAACTCTGTCTTCTTCTGGATAATTAATTATCAGGTGGTGGAACAACTTGATTTCTCTTCCCCCTCCCCGCCCCCTTTTCCCCTCCATTTCTCTTTGGAGATGGCATGTTTCTGGTTTGTCTGACATTGATTTAATAAAAGTTCAAGCATATCTAGGATCTGATGAGGATTTTTAATAATAGTGTGTTTCACTTGCAGTCAGGATAAAGCTTCTCAGCCGTGGTCAAGTCTTTATTTGCCCAGGGTTTGGGTTAATCTTGACATTGTCATCAGTAGATGGGGGGGGGGGTCATCTCTTACTGGCAGCTGGCGACGAGCTTCTAGTAATTAGAAAGTTAATAATCAGCGGAGACAGTTTCTTTGTGGCTTTGTGACACACCAGTTAAACCCTTAATGCCTGGCTTGGGCTGACCCCAGGGCACGACGTCTGTGTTTAATCCTCCCCGTGATCTCTGCCCTCCCAGCAGTGTGTCCTACCAGTGTGTCCTACCCGAGGCTTAACCACCAAACGTTCCCTGGGGCTGACCTTGGTTCCCGCAGCGCTTTTATCAGATCAGTGTCAGAACCTTTGCCAGCCCCACGCTCTGGAAACGCCAACCGAGTCTTTACGGAGCTGGTTTTTAACCCTCTCTCACAGCCACCCCTGGTGAAGACACAGACCCTCACCATCTCCGACGTGTCCAGCGCCGTCAAAAGCGAAATTCCCACCAAGGAAGTCCCCATCGTCCACACGGAGACCAAGACCATCACCTACGAAGCTGCACAGGTAAGTTGTGTTCTGATTTGTTTGCCAGGGACTTAATTTCACTGAATTTCACTGAATTTTTTAGAGTTGGAAGGGACCATAGAGATCATCTAGTCCAATTAAACTCAATTAAGCATTTTGGGTCCGAATCCTGCGATGAGGCAGCAGCACCTGCCGTTCTCCAAGCGTCTGAGTCCCAGCACAGAAGCTACAGCTTATATTTCCAGGTGCATCTGGAAATATCTCCTCATTTTTAGAGGAGCAGTAGTTTTATTATCCCTGAAGATTAATTATTTTCTTTTCCAGCATGCAAATAGAATTTATTTTCAGCCACTGGTGCCTTTGGGATGTAGACTAGACTGTACAGAGTTAACCTGAGTTGGCCTTTTTTCTGCAGGAGATGCCTTGTCTTGCTTTCCTCGACTCTCCTTGCTCTTAATGCCTCTCTAGAACTTGGTTTATAAATGGTTTTGAAAACATTTGTGGATTGTCCTTTAGGATTCAACCCTGAAACAGGTGTTGAAAAACAAAAGTAGCCTATAAAATGCAACCAGAGTGGGGATTGGAAAGGAGAAATGTTAGTGGAGTGATACCAACGTGGGCAGGTATGGTTTCAATCCTGAGGTTGAAATTAATCTTCAGTCTAAAATGGCTTTTATTTATGTGTTTGAGAATTTGGAGCCTGGGTTTGTCGTAGCTGGGGTTGTCAGAAGCAGCCGATGCTCTGCTGTTGGAGCGTGGTGACTGTGGGATGTAGCTCTGGGTGCAGGTATCCCATGGACCGTGCTTGGATAATTTGGGATTCCCAAGGAATCCGGGGCTGCTCAGCATCTTCCCGACGTGGGGAGCAGGGGGGATGTTCAGATGTGCTGCACTGGCTGGTGCTGAGCATCGCCCTGTTTCTCAGCGAGTGGTTGGATGGACAGGAGAGTTTTGCTCTGGTCACTGCTGTTACCGTTTCCAACTGGGAAATGAAAAGGAAAAGGGTGTCTCCGGGGCTGGGAGCAGTCGGCCGAGCGTGCACCGACTTGTGACACGCCGTGAGATTTCTTCCAGTCTGTGGAGAATGGTCCCACCTTGTGGTAACTCCAGATATCGTCCCACCACCACGCTGGGGATGCTGCCCAGCCTTCCGTAGCGGGGAACCCGAAGGGAGACGTGGCCGGGATGAGTTTGCAGAGTGACTTATTTCAGGTTTTTCAGCAGACCTTGAAAGGTCAAACGGTGCAGGATGGGAACCGAGGACCCAACTATAAGGCTGGAGAAGAGAAGGCTCCAGGGAGACCTTCCAGCCCCTTCCAGTCCCTCAAGGGGCTCCAGGAAAGCTGGGAGGGACTCTGGATCAGGGAGGGGAGCCATAGGAGGAGAGGGAAGGGTTTGACACTGAAAGAGGGGAGATGGAGAGGAGATGTGGGGAAGAACTTCCTTGGTGTGAGGGTGGTGAGAGCCTGGCCCAGGTTGGCCAGAGAAGCTGTGGCTGCCCCATCCCTGGAGGGGTTCAAGGCCAGGTTGGAGGGGGCTTGGAGCAACCTGGTGTGGTGGGAGGTGTCCCTGCCCAGGGCAGGGGGGTTGGAACTCAATGATCTTTAAGGTCCCTTCCAACCCAAACCATTCTGTGATTCTATGATAAAAGAAATTGTTCGTAGTTCAGCAGATATTTGGACTTCCATTATTTCTGCCATGAGTTTGTGAGTGGTGTGCAAGGTGTTGTCAGGAGGGAGGAAGGGTAGAACCTTCTGAATCAGGTTGTCCTTCAATCTCTCACAATTTGTGCACAAATCTCTGGCTTTGTGACCCTCTCTGGAGCCAGGTGGGTACATCTGGGAGATGTGTCCGCTTTGGTCTCCCTTCATGGTCCAAGGGGATGGTCCTTGCTGTGGGGGAGCATGACCAGCACCGCAGTGTGCCCAGATTTGGGTATTTCCCAGCCCACCTGGTCTGAGAGATGTCATGGGTCATGGCTGGATGGTTTTGTGGGTCCTGCATTTCCAGCCTTAACGTCCAGGGACTCTGTGCCAAGTCCTCGTGCAGCCGGACGTGGCTCGGCCTCTGCAACTCCATGCTCTCCCACACTCCATGACCGAGAGGAGCTCCTGTCCTCAGATCGTGTCCTGCTCTGTCCATGTGGTGTCCCTGTGCCTGTCCCCTCCGCCCTCAGAGCCTCACGGCCTCTTCTTCTGTCCCACAGCCAGATGGTGGCAATGGAGATTTGGACCCTGGCATCCTGCTGACGGCTCAGACCATCACTTCGGAAACCACCAGCAGCACCACCACCACCCAGATCACCAAGGTGACAGCAGGGGGACACGATAAAACGACAACAATTAAAATAACAACACAATGGAGAGATGGGGAGAGTTAAAAAATAGGGAAAAAAAAAAAAAGCTTAAACCCCAGTTCTTTAAAAAAAATGTGATTAATACCTGAAACAAAGCATGAGGGTCCCAGCTTTGCCTGCATTAAGATTGTGGGTTATGGATTAAGGGTGGGCTGTGATGTGGGCTCCGACTGTCCTGTGGGACAAGGGGAGAGAACCGTGCAGTGAGTCAAAGCTCTTCCCTGCCTCAGTTACAAGAAAAAGGAATATTTGACAGTTTTGCCTTTGAGCGGCGGCAGTTCTCCCCCGTGATTGTGACTCCGTGGTGACAGCAGCAATCGGCGCCGCTATTTTTGGATCCTGTCTTTAGCCAGGCAGCCCCACGGCACTCAAATTCCTTCCCACTTCTAGACTAAAAAGTTTTTTCCTTTCGTACTAGACTGTGAAGGGTGGCATTTCGGAGACGCGGATCGAAAAGAGGATCGTCATCACGGGAGATGCGGATGTTGACCACGACCAGGTAGGAGCGTGGATGTGGTCACAGAATGACATGGGGTTGGAAGGGACCTCTGGAGATCATCTCCTCCAACCCCCTGCCAGAGCAGGTCCACCCAGAGCAGGTCCCACAGGAAACGTGTCCAGGTGGGTTTGGAATGTCTCCAGAGAAGGAGACCCCACCACCTCTCTGGGCAACCTTTTCCAAGGGAGCTTCTGGTCCAGAAGAGCTTCTGGGAGCTGGCACGAAGTAGACAGGCTGCCTCTCCCAGGACAGTTTCCCCAGGAACCAACCTAGGGAAATTTTACCAGTGTAGAAATAATAATAAACTCTTCTTTGCCGGTGTATAGGTGGTCCAACAGAGCTTCATTCTGCTCTGGTGTTGGCAGCAAAGTTTTGATTCCAGGATTGGTTTGGCCAAATGCAATTTGGAAAAAAAAAAAAAAATCTACAAAAAAAAAAAAAAGTGAAATTAAAGTTTTCCTTGACATCTGCCCGATCTGCATTAATTTTTCTGGTAACTTTGCGGCGCTGGCGCTGCTGTGCAGTGCCAGAAGTCATTTCACAGCACTCAGCACCTGCATTAAATCTCCTCGGCTTCTTATGAAGCCTTTCTGATGAGTCAGCCTCGTTGGCCTCTGGCGTGCGTTGGCTGATTTTTTGTCATCAGAGAATTAGACTTTGAATTTAATTTTAGTGGCAAGTATCGTGGGGGCTGGAGAACCATCCTACGACAAGAACTGGTTTATTAATTCCAAAAGAAAATGTCTGAGGAGATGTCTGAAGTGTGCTCATCACACTGGCTGGAAGAACAAACGGGGTTTGCTTAATCGTCCTCATCCATCTTCTGCCACCGGGCAGTGGGGAGAGGGGGGGGTATTCTTAGAAAACAGCTTTTCCTTTCAGAAATAATCTAATTTTACCAGAAGTGCTATTAGATGGCCCACCAAACGGCGCAGTTGAAGTGGAATCACTTTTCTTTTTCTCTCCCTGGAGGTAGAAGCCATCTCTGGTCCCTGAGGACCCAGGGGGAGGTGGGACATGCTCTGAAATGGGGTCTCTTTTCAGGTTCTGGCACAGGCCATCAAGGCAGCCAAGGAGCAGCACCCCGACATGTCGGTGACCAAAGTGGTGGTGCACCAGGAGACCGAGATCGCGGAGGAGTAGCGGGGCTGTGTAAGTAGGGACCCCCCCATTTACACCTGGGTGCTGGGGGCTGTTACCCTTCCCCCCTCCTCCCTAGGGCAGGGGGCTTCATCCCCACACAGTGAGTTTTGGCTTAAACTTTGGTCAAAGTTTAAGCAAAATTATTATTTTTTTAGCTGCTGAGACCCATTCAGGCTGTTCTTATTAAATCATTTAAGGCTGATGAAGCCGTCACAGATACAGACTAATCCTGCAGTAGAAATGAGCCAGAAAAGACTAAAAGAAGGTCCCTGGCTCCTGCCATGAGGTGGTTTTGCTTCACCAACCACCTCGGATGCCCCAGCAGCACCCTGAGCTGTAAATTCCCTGTAGGTCCCTGCCTGTCCCAGTGCCAGGTGACCCCTGAGCTGGACCCCAAGCTCCTGACTTGCCTGGAAAGATCCCCCTTTTCCACAATTTTGATGTTTTTTTGGGAAAGCTGCTTGAGGAATCTGGGAGCTCGGTGCTGTAAAGCCCGTCCTGCCCTGGTGATGCTGGTGTCCCCCAAATCAGTGCCATGCATGTGTCCTGCCCCACCCCAACCAAACTGGTACTTGCAGAAGTTTGGGAGGTGGAACAAGACGTTTTTAGGCAAAAGGAGAGACAGCACGGTTTAACAGACACTGTGCTTCAGCTTTTTAACTCTCCAAGCCTAAATAAGAATGGGAAAGGTCTCCTCAGCATTCCTGGACTTGGAGCTCTTTAAATGTGGTCCCTCAGGGGTGGGAGCAGGACGTTGGTTGTGCCAGGGGGTTGCTGAGAGCCTCAACTCCTGCTGTTGATGGTAACTCACCTTATTTCAGGTCTCCAACAGATACAGGTTCTTCTCTTTCCCAAAACTGGGCTGGTGGCAGCTGTAACTCACCCTCTTCCTCTCTTTCTAGGACACGTTCCTGCCAGACACAACACCAGGAAAAAAAGAAACCCAGCAGAACTACCAAGAACCTACCTGGAGCACAAAGACCTCGGATTTCCAAGACTTGACACTCAGAGACATTCATATCATTTATTAGGAGTTGCGCTTTGACATTTTACTTGGGATTTTTCCAGACTCCACTGGATCCTATTGGATATAGATTTTTTTTGTTGTTGTTGTTGTTTTATATATATATAGTGACAAAAGTATGCCATATTTCTAACTGTACTGAACATTTTTTACAGGTTTTTCAATTTTGCATTCCCTCTCACGCCTAGCCTCTTCAGATACAGACCCGGACACACCTCGCAGGGCTCAAAGGGTCACTTTTTTTAAAGTCCTCTTCCCTCTGCCTCGTCAGGGATAACGGAGATAAGCCACATCCGTGCGGATTCCGAGCGCGGGATCCCTACACGCCTTCAGAAAAGCCATGGGTCCTTCCCTTGGGAGAGTCAGTTTGAAACAGTCAGACTTCTTTTTTTTTTTTTTTTTTTTCTTTTTTTTTTTTTGTGCAGCATTTCCGATTGCCTCTTGATGATGATTATTATTAATTATTATTATTATTTTTAGCTCTAGGGAGCTTGAGACTCCGGCCGCCATCCCCGGGCGTGGGGAGCAGAGCTGCTGCCTCCGCTCCCGGTTCCCTCCCCGTTGGGTTTCAGGCCCCCGACGTGTGAACCCCGTAGGGTTTTGGGGTGTAGCCTGTGCACACATCCCAGTAGCTGGCTAGGTTTTTTCAGGAATCCTGGAAGTTGCTTCGAGTATCTTATACTGTGAATTTTAGAGCTTTAAGAGAACTGTGATAGCATCTCGCCTTCCTCCCGTGTGTCTCTGCCGAGTGCTACCCACCCCTTTGTGTTTTCTAGATGCCATTAAATTAAAAAAAAAAAAGCCCTTAGAAGTGTGCATTTAAGGTTTTTGGACTCTGAATGCTATTAAGGTAGGCTTATGCAGCATTCACAGTAACTGATTTTTATTTTTTTTCCAGTGTCATAGTTTTTTCATTTGTTTGTGTTCATGATTTTTAAATTAGGTTGGCTTTTTTTTTTTTTTGTAATGGGTTGGTTGTTTTTTTTTTTCCCCTCCCAGTACTATTTAAAACTAAACACTTTACCCCCATACCAGGGCAGAGATATATCCTACTATCAGTTAATTTAAAATCCTGTAGACAATCCTTCCTAGGGCTGTAAACTGTGTTTGGAGAGGCTGAACAAGAAATCTTAGGAGGTGTCGTGTGTTGCTGGTCATGATGGAGCCAAACCACGTGGAAAGTGGTTTTTTTCCCCCTTTTCTATGCTGACTTAAGGGGCTGCACTTCCTTTGGCTTTGTGACCACCTCGCTGGAATGAAACACCAGGGTTGGTGTCTGCATCCTTAGCCTCAGCTTACAGACCACCAGGGCCACCTCCAGCGTGGTGGAAATGACCAGAAAACAGCTTTTCTGGAGCTGGATGCTCTTCCCTCCGGGGGCTGAGCTCACGATGCTGCTTTCTGAGCTTCCTGGGAATGTTCTAATCGTGCCCTGGTTTCTCCTTCCAGCATTTGAATTTGAGAAGGAAAAAAAAAAAAGCAACAAAAATCAAGCTTTGTAGAGTCTGCCCAGACACTTGTGAACACTTTGAGGTTGTGATTTTTTTTTTTTATTTTATTTTTTTTAATATATGTGTATATATATAGTGTGGCACATTGGTAGCTGAGGGCAGGGAACGCTCTGCTGCTGCTCCTCAGTTGAGGATGGGAAGAAAATGGCAATAAAAAAAAAAGAAAAGAAAAGCTCTCTGCTATTTTAAATTTGAATAATGTATTTCAGAAGTCACTGGATTTAGCTCAGGCTGCAACGACGGGCTGTTTAGCTGCAAACAGGCTTCGAACTACACTGGGGCTAGTGTAGCTTCGCCCATTCAGGTGCAATTTTAATTAAGCTGTCAGTATTGATTGGAGATGATGCCGAAAATGCTGGAGCTGCTGGATTTTTGCTTCCTTTGAGCCTTGCTGATGGTGGGTCCTCCTCGGTCTCCAACCTTCCCATGCTGGTGGCTGCTTCCTGGGTTGCTCTGGGTGCGTGGTCCCCTCCTGGGATGCTCTGGGTACCGGGCATCCTGCTCGGGGGATGCAGGGAGTCACAGCTGTAGTGTTGAGAATAA
>JAHREE010149967.1:0-22930 GCA_033628505.1 Tringa tobata | reverse complement strand
CGGCACTGCACGTCGTCCAGGAAGATGCTCCCGGAGCCCAGGCCGAAGCGTGCGTTGCCCGGGGCGGCCACAGGCTGGCCACAGCCCAGCTGCCCACACACCACCCGGGCATCGCTCAGGTCCCAGCTGTCGTCACACACCGTCCCCCAGCTGCTGCCGTCGTACATCTCCACGCGGCCCTCGCAGCCGTTCCTGCCACCGGCCAGCCGCAGGTGGGCACCTGGGGTGAGGGAGGTGGCACTGGGTTAGGGTCCCTCCAGCCCGGCCACCCTGCTGTCCACAGGTGAACCCCTACAGCTGGGAGCCCTCATGGTTGCTGCAAGGCCGGGGATGGGTCTGGTGGGCATGAATTACCTTCTGAATACGGCCAGCCCGTGGTGGGCACTGGAGCTATGGATGTAAGAATTTGCTGTCAATGAAAAAGGCTCTGAACACAGTCACTGCATGCCATGCACCCCAAAGCAGCCCATCTTCAAGGAGCCCCTGCCCTATGGCACTTAACGTTACGTGGAGGTCTTTCATTCAGCTGAAATGACCATTGTGACTTCTCTGTTTCACACAACCATCTGCTCCCCTGGGCAGGAAGCACATGCCCGTGGAGGTCTAAATTGCATTACAAAACACTTGATGCAGCAGCTTTCTCTTTTCCAGTCACATTCCAAATCCCAGAACATGTCTAAGAAATAGGAGGAACTGGAGGGGCAGAATGATCTCCTGTCGTAATCCCCCCAGTTGCAGTGAGAGGAAATCTCTCCCCAAACAGTTTCCTTCACCAGCAATAGCTACAGAGATCCCGGCCTCAGCCCTCTAGTTTACCACCTCTGCTCCATGCTCTACTTGCACTCTCACTGTGGACTTGGATGCTACAAATGGCCTAACTGGAGTAGGTCAGGGATGGGAGACTCACTTCACTGCAGTCAAGTCTGGGAAGGAAGATCAGGGGTGCTAAGGAGATCAGTGAGTGGCAGTGGACAGGGTTACCTGGTGTGCTCCCCTCTGCTGTGGTAGCCATTCTCGCTGGGGTGGTTGTCTCTGCAATGGGGGTTATTGGCACTGCGGTGGTTGTTGCCACTGGGGAGGAGGTCTTCACTGAGGAGGTTGTTGGCACTACAGTGGTCATCTCCACTGGGGAGGACGTTTCTGCTGGGAAAGTTGTTAGTGCTCTGGTAGTCATTTCCACTAGCGATGTCACCTCTGCTGTGGGGGTTGTTAATGCTGTGGTGGACATCTCCACTAGGGAGGTTGTCTCTGCCATGAGGGCTGTTGACGCTGCAGTGGTCGTCTCTGCTATGGAGGTCNNNGTCTCTGCCATGAGGGCTGTTGACGCTGCAGTGGTCGTCTCTGCTATGGAGGTCATCTCCAGTGTTGAGGTCATTGGTGGTGGGGAGGTTATCTTGTCTATGGAGGTCGTCTCTGCTATGAAGTTCTTCTCTGCTGTGGAGGTTGCCTCCAATGTTGAGGTCATTGGCTTTGTGGAGGCCATCAGAGTTGTAATGGTGTTTCCTGTGAATATGGAAGAAAAACATCATCCCCATGAGGGCTGCGCCGGTGCAATGGGTACATCTGTATGTTAGCTACAAGCCCAGTTCCTCAAGGATGAAGTGAAATCAAGACAAATTACTCTGATGGCATACACCATGTTGACTGGAGAGCATGGAGCTGGGTAACAGCCAATTGAATTTTTTTCTTGAATGTGATATTTCCAGATGGTGATAGCAGGAAAAGACACTGATGTGGCATCTACTCCCAGCCATAGGACACCATGGCTTAGGTGTGGCCAGAGACTGTCCTCTACAGGCTACTGCCATGGAGCACGGACCTGCCACTGTTGTGGCCACCCTTCTGCAGAGGCTTAGGTCATCCCCAGAAGCAGCCCAGGAGGTGGTTGTGAGGTGGTGTTCAGTGCAAGGCCAGGAGTAGATCAGGTCGTTGTGACTCACCTGTTGAATATGGCCAGTCTGTTGTAGGCACTGGATCTACAAATGCAAGCAAGAAATAAATGACATTTAAAAAGACACCGAACACAGCATGCATATGGTAATAGAGGTATCGGAGCAAGTATTTTTGTTTTCCTCTAAGTGCAAAGCTCTGGTCTAGGTAGCATTTTCTTCCTGCATGAATACAATTCTCCAGGCTCTTCCTCTTTGAGGAAATGCAGAAAACTGCAATATATAAAAACAACCTGAACAACCTGTTATCATCAGCCATGTCCCATCTCATAACAATCTGTTAATATGTTGTATGTTTGTATGAAAATAACATACAAATGAACTACCTTTTCTTAAAAAAATAAGGAGAAAGCAAAGTCAGAAAACAGCAAGGTGACAGAGTACTCAAAATGGATGGATGTGTGTAAAGAAAAAGAATATTAATGGACCTAATCTTGAAGGAAAACTTGAAAAATACAGAAACAATACAAAGTGAGTTATCAGCTCTGGCAGTCTGGGCTGTGGCTGTGAAATTATTGTTGCCCATAATGAAGACATTAAGGCTTGTGATAAGATGAGTTTCACCGAACCCCATTCCTCCCCGATGAACATCCCCTATCAGACATGGCTTTGCCTCTAATTTCGACTTGTTTCCTTATTCTCTTTGTCACTGCTGAGTGATTAGATGGAATAAAAGCTCTACATATTGCAATGCCTGTCTGATCCTTGGGTTTTTTAATTGCTTTGCGTGGAGCGAGCAATCACAGCTTGTATGCTACCCCAGTGAGAAAAACCTAAGTCCATGCTGGCTCGGCAGGGTCAGCAGAGTGAAAAGACAGGGTTGCTGGAAGACCAGAATCTGCTTCCTGAGAACAGACCTTTTCAGAGGGAGCGTGCCTTTCCACAGACAAAAAATTCTGCATCGTGAGGTAGAATGACAGATTAGACATATGTTTGATATATCTTTCTGACATGTGCCTTGAGTGAATGAAAAGCTGTCTCAGAAGGAGGGTGTCTGCATACCCCCATGCCAACACATTGTATATTGAGTACAATTTATAGCAAAAGTCTTTAGGAAAGAAACATGTGACAGCACCTGAGCAGACAACGCTAGCATCTTCGTAATGGGCGCAGTTGTGTATCTTCCACCCGCGGTGATTACAATCCGACAAGGAGACCTCATTTCCCACACAATTCACATTGTCCAGCAGGATGCTGCCTGAGCCTTGCCCAAAGTAAGCGTGTCCTAGAGCTGCAATGGCTGGGCCACATCCCAGCTGCCTGCACACAACCTGGGCATCGGAAAGGTCCCAGTAGTCATCACAAACTGTCCCCCACTGGCCGTTGTAATAGAGCTCAACGCGACCTTCACATTCGTGCCTTCCATTCACCAGCTGGAGACGGGTCTCTGCGGGAGAGAAGGAATTGAGCACAAACACAGTCAGACAAATAAGCTGGCAGTGACCTTAAGAAGTCATCTATTCTGTTCTCTTGCCCCATCGTTCCTAGTAGGTGTTTGGTGTCGTGGTTTCAGAGTTAACTTTTTTTATTAGCAGCTGGCATTACACAATTTAACTAGAATTTCTCTTCTTCCTCTAAAATTTTTAGGAGAATATTAAGTACCTAGAGTCCACATATCACAATAAAATTCTAGAGATTTTAGGAGTGATTTTTGGTGGAAGAATTCCAGTAAGTGTTCAACAGAATTGACAACGCTCTCAATGGGATTACAAGAATTTCAGTAGGAATCCACTAGCTTTATTTCTTATATGCCTGTAAAATGATATTAGAGTTTGAAACAAAGAAATACCTAATAACCTGTCACATATACATCTGATAACTGTCTTCATTCAGGGAAAGCCCATCTGCTACCCAGTTTGAGTTAGATTGTTTATACATTCTGAGGAGAACAGTATGAAAGTCCTGATTTGAGAGATCCATTTTTGGTGAAGAATTCTGCTAAAGACTTTACACTAAGTGTAAGTGAGCAAATAAACGCTGTAAATTAAGATTTGCAGTATTTACTCTTTGGAAATGAAAACACGCACGCTGCACTTGTTATATTTCACATTTCTGCAAAATACATACTTATTAAATATCGTTATTAAACACTGAATAAGTCAACCAGAGCAAAACAAATTTAAGAAGTTAACAGCTCCAGGATTGCTTCACTGCATCTAAATTTGTCCTTATTTGTACACATTCAACCCACGGTTCAAAGGGAGAGGCTACAAAAGTGCCCCTTGACTTATATCTGATTCATTTCCCCAAATTTCTATTTGGACATTTTTAAACCATGCTTGTAGGACTTTTGAGAACTGAAACAGCAAACCTGGCAAAAAGTCAAAGCGGGATTAGGAAATTAAAGCTGATCTTAGAGTTTTATTTGCTTTCATTCAAGGCCTGTCATCACTGTGAGAGCGTAACCATCTGCTGGGCATGTAGTTAGAGAGGTTGCATCCTGCCTCACGCTTTAAAGGTGTCAGAAAGACAAAAGCCTGTGATTATACAAATAAAGCACTTACTCTGACCCAGGAGAGAGAGTTGGAGCTGGGAAATGAAGCCAAGGGCAGAGAGAAGTAGAGCAGCAAGAGCAAAATGGTTTATCACCAGGCAAGCAGAGGACAGACAAAGAAAACTGGATGAGGTGAATGATGGCAGTATAAATTCTCACAACGGTGCTTAAATAACTTGTTAGAAAAATAATCTGCAATTATTCTAGCATACACATGGAACTATTTAGCTTAAAGTAACCTAAGTCACTTTGGAGATAGAAACAAATCATGCAAAGAAAAATTCAATGACCGAAAAAAAGTTGAACTAAAACCGTTTCATGTCTTTCATTATTTTACGTCCCTCATTTAGATGTCACAGTGCTAGATTATGAAAATTAATTTATATTTCATTAAATTATACACAAGATCAAGAAGAATCAAATACTACAAACAACATTCAATATATAACATATGTATGTGTGTGTATACTCTGGAATAATTACACATTTAAAAAATAATTCTTAAATATTTCTTAAATCAAGTTTCTGGAGCTGGAAGATTGCCTCATTCATAACATACTCACAGGCACTAAGTATCACAAGTATCGCAATGACACAAGGCACTAAGTACACCCTGTGGCAGCAAAATGAACTCCATTTAAATGTTTTAAAACATTCCTGTTCACTATGATGAATAGTTCGTAATTTTAGTAGAACAAAACTGTCTTCTTTGACCCAATTTATCTTCTAATCTTTTGCCCAAACCAATACCAGCATGAATGTGATTTCTATTTGTGGAATCAACAGAGAGGACCCTAAGCAGTCTTTATAATATTTTTTTATGTGCTCTGGAATAAGTCTAAATGCTTTACCTGATTTGGCCTCCAGAACTGCTGGACCTAACAAGAGTAGCCATGTCAAAATCATAGTGGTACCCATCTTATCAAGTACTGCTGAAAGAGAGAACCGTCAGATTATATAGTCTATTTCTGAAGGGGAGTGGCTTTACATATTTCTCTTTCTACAGAAGAACAATAAAATCACCACAGTCCTGTGATCTGAAACAAAAATATGTTTGATTTGTTATTCATGATTTTGTAACTTCCTGGGTTTTGCAAAAAGATAATATCTCAAGAGTAACAATTTGCATTGCCTGGAAGGAAATATTTATGCTGCTCTAGGTTTCACAATCCTCCTGTTGTACAAAGAAAATGAGTTCTTATCCAAAGATACCTTTCCATTCTGGCTGATGAATCTTGGCATTTTTCTCTTATGGGGACATTCTTTGGCATGGTTTCGGGAAGGTGGTGGAATCTCAAAACTTGAATGGGTTTCCTCCAACAAAGTAATAAAAGAACTTCATACCTTGATTCCAACTAGTGAGGCAAGTCTCCTGGGAGAGCCATGAATTTCTTACAGATTTGGCATACTCAAATAAAATAAGATAAGACCTGGTGGCCCTGTTCAAGTATGATCGGAGCAGTCTCTGAACATAATCCACCAGAACTGTGGCTGTTGCTGAATGCAACACGAAAATAACAGATGCACACTTAATTGGGACGATTGTGTCCTATCAGAATTGATAGCTCCACCACAACATCAATTAGTCTGCCATCAGCAGCAGAGCCAACAAGAAGGTTAAGCTAGAAGGTGGTTGCAGCCTCTTAGTCAATGTAGGAGCCACTGGAGAGGCAACATGATGGAGATGCGAGGAAAAGAGAGGAGGTAATTAGGGGTCCTGGGCTGAGCTACCAGGACCTGGAGAATGAGAGTTGGAGTGGCAGAAAGAGGAACTGAGAGAGGTGTGAAATACTTCTTGCTAGTTTTCCTTGCACGACAGCCACAGCCCCAAATGGAAAGGAGGTCACACTGTAGTATGTAAGCCATAACTTTGCCATGGATGGTTTGCTCCAGATAACTAAGGAGAGAGGCTGAGCCAAGCCTTGTAAGAAAATCACTATGAGGTTCCAGAAGAACATTGCAGCCGAAGTCAACACCTCCAGCACCAATCCTTTGAACCATGAAATGGGTAAAAAAAGATCTGATTTCTATTAAGAATCTTTCTTAATATATTCCTTGTTTTATTTTGCATAGTGACGATTACAGCTGTGTCATTCTTTGAAGAATGAATCCAAAGCTCTTCAAGTACATGAAATAATATTTAATTCTCATTCATCACAATCTTGCCGGAGTGATTACTTTCTGGTGGTTCTGTGTTTTAACCATTTAATGAGAAAAGGCTGATGACCATCTTAACCCTGGAGAGCCAGAATATTGTTCTTCATCTGATTCCTACCTCTACACCCTTGGATGGTATTCTCAGGGGTTTAAATTTGTGGCATAATTGTTGCAATGTACAAATTTATTGCCTCCAGGGGCAGTCACAAAGGATGAAGACTAAAGTGCAGGAGCCCAAGGGAAAAATTACTTAGAAGGTCTTTCCACAAAAGCCAACATCAGTGGAATGGAAGAAGGAAGTGCAAAACACAAGAGGCCAAAGATAATGCTGGAAGGTGTGAAAGTGATCGTTGAGAAAGGTAAATATGTTTATTCTTTATACAAACAACCATTTTTGCACATGAATGAGGAAATGTACACAATACCTGATATTCACTATTCATATTCTTCTGTTTTTGACACCTTGGCAAGAAGCAGAAAAATCCAATATATTTGACTAATCAATCAAACACAGTAACCAGTGAAGCAAGAGTAAGTAATGGACAGCAATTCTTCTCCAAACTCTCGTAATAACTGAAAAGGGTGGAGAGACAGGGGAACATGAAAGTGATTCCCAGATGGTTCAAGTGAAAGAAAACACGTCAAACTGTCCAGGTAAACGAACAACACTGATTAATTAATTCTTCACTATATTCTTCACTAATTAATTCTTTACCACAGACATCAAAGATCTGGATATTTCTGGAGATCTTGATTATCTGACAATTCTGTACACACGTGGGCAATGTCAATCCTTGGTTGTATGGTCCCTTCTCTGCAGTATGGAGAGATAGGAGAGGCCTGCCTGGGGTCACCAGGAAAAGGCAGCTTGCAGAAAGAAATGATACAGGCTGTACTGATAATTCCCATCAGAACTGCCCACATCCTCCTTGTCAGGTCAGGATGTCACCCTAGAGTCAAGCTCATCTTCCCTAAACGTCACTACTTTGTCTCTTGCTCACATCACACATAGTACATTATCCTGTTCCCAACAAACTTTGTTATAGCTGGCTAGAAAACAGGAAAGCCTAAAGAAGAGCATTTCTCAGTCAAACACCAGTGACCTTTCCACCTGTAGTAAGTAGCTTCTTCCAAATAGATTCTTCCTTTATTATTGTTTTTGGTTTTGCATGGGGATAGGAGACAGGTCACACTTCCTTATGGTAACTTACGTACATTCTCTCTCCACTCCCCCGTTACAGGTGTAGAAATGCGTAAGAACGTGAGCAGAAATCACTGCTTGGCAAAGTAACTTTGTCAGAAGCCATGTTCTCCAACCTGATAATGCATTAACCTGGAGTTCAGATACATAGGTGCTGTGTTTGCACGTGCACAAAAAGTGCTCAAAAAATTCTTCCTCTTCAGCCTTTTAAAATTACATATTTACATAATAGATTTGATTATATTCATCCGCTATACAAAATCTGATAAATGGCCCACATTTTCTCAGAGAAAGATGTAATTGTGAAGGACCATACACCCCAAAATAAGGAACGCTGTACAGGAGCAATTCCTTATGTGCCGCCCCTATGCATTTTCATTTATGGCATTTTATTGAGATATTTTTACTGCAAAGAAACATTTGTCTTGAACTGCTTTCCAGAGTGTCTCATGGTGCTACACAGGTGTTCTATCTGCATACCAGCAATGACAAAATAAGGAAGTTCTTCATTCTTAAGTCACCTAAATCAGTCTTTTCAGAGAGACACTCAACCAGGAGCTCAACTGAGGTGCTCTGAAATGTCCACCGTTGAAGATGGTAGCTTATTTGGGTGATGGGGTGGAAAAATCAACCTTTCTTTAGACCTTAGGTGTATGTGGACTTGGGGATTTTAAAGCCGGGTTCCTTTGTAAGTTCAGTTCATGGTAGCACCATTTTCTACCTTACTACAGCACAGTCTTCAAACAAGTTCTGCACAATGGAATAGTCAAGTAAGAGTTACCCTCTGCACAGGCTGCACAACCAAATCATGAAGCTGATGACTCGTGAAAATACCGGCACCTTCCACCTGCACGCCTTGGGTTGCCTCTCACATTATCTGGTAGGGGATGGGTTACTGCAGTTTGAGCTTCAGAAGAAATCCTTCCACGGTGAGAACAGCAGCGATGAGCACCGTGATGGTCACCACCAGAAGAGCGTGGGCGCCGGCAGTGGGCGCAGGGCTCTGAGAGTCCCCTGTCACTGGGAAGGCAGAGGCCACTTCTGTGCTCAGAAGAGAAAGAGAGATGCTTGCATCTGTTTCCCTGAGCTAGTTAGTCTCAAAGGTAATTAGGCAAAGAGAACTAGAATTAAAATGTTGCAATCTGGTTCTGATAAGAAACCAAATTGTTTTATTGCACATTGTTTGACAAATTATCCTGCGGCCATGCCAAACAAGTAAGGATTATGGTGAGAAATTAAAGAACAACTAAGAATTTGTAGTTATTGCACTCTATAAGATGCCGCTTCCTGGTAGTGGGAACAGCAACTATAGGACACTGGGAAACAACATTTACAAGGGGACCTACAGATTGGTTGCTAATAAATACAAGATGTGCCAATCGGCTTTGAAAAATTAATATAAATCCTATGGGGGGACGAGTTACATCTCCCCCCTCTTCCCACAAAACTGAATCAATTGCCATTTGACATGTGCAGAACAAAGAACGTATCTAAAGTATGATAGAAAGGAAATAGCTTGTAAACATTAGAAAACAATTTTATAAAAATAATTAATAAAAATTCTCTGTAAGAATTGTAACTGAATTATGAATAAGCCAGCAAAGGCATACTTCAGAGCTGGTTTTCATTTCTGTAGTGACATTCAAACATAAAGTAATATACAGAGAATTATGTTATTGAAGTTATTTGAACTTACCAGCGTTCCTGTTCTCAGCGTGATCTTCCAGAAGCTGGACAGGTCCAATAACCACATTCATGTTTTCATGGGCAGAACCTACATCCATCTTGAACCTATTAACACGGCCTCGATGGCAATGGGAAGAGTAATCCTTCTCCCTGCACACCACCAGCTCACACTGCAGGTAAACTGATGGGTATTGGTGAACAAATGAAAAAGTATTAAATGCAAAGCAAGCAACATGGCTATGGGATGAACTGATAGTAGCGTAGGTAAGATCCTTAACACACCTGGAAAGACATAAGAATAATAGATTAGCTATTGGGAATAGAAACACTATTACACAATCTCTGTGCAATATGTTTCAAGTTCAAATATATCACCAGAAGGTAAAAGTATAAGAGAACTCAAAAAGATTGAAAAAAAAAACCAAACCAAACTGTATTTTCAGCAAGGAAAGAAAATAAGGGACAAAAATAGGGAATGGTGGCAGTGATTTCTGCCACGATAACATACACAGCACAGAAATTTCATAGCTCAGCAAAGTTCGTGTAAATAGGAATAGCCAAAAAATGACTAGTGTGTCTGCTGGTTACTGTGTTTCAGGTAGAGGTGAGGACCTCTTTTGTATTTGCAAACAGGATTGCCTGTTTACAAGTTTTTGCAGAATGCTGAAGGGCCCCTTTCTACTCTGGAACTAATACTACTCTTTATAATCCCTTAACGTACCCGCTCCTGCTTCCCCTAACGCCTGGGACTGTTGCTCCATGACAGCCTGGTACGTCTGTACCTGGATCATGACCTAAAGGCAGGTAATACCAGAACTTTCAGATCTAGCAGCTTCTGGACTTGCACAGCTGTTAGAAAGTCACAGAATGTCCCATCGCCCGAGTTGGGCCAGAGTGGATAAATACCTGATGAAAGTCAATTATCTCAGATCCCATAAGTAATGGTTCTAGCGAGACCCTTTGAGCTCCCCTGGATGGCAGTGGGCTGTGACCAGCATCTCCCCTGAGTTGGGACACTGCTCAGGCAAACACCTGGAGGATTAAAAAGCCAGGGCAAGTCAACCCCCTTGAGTCTCAGTCATGGCCCACTGAGGAATGCCAATGCAGTATGAATATTTTCTCCAAACTTGAAGAGGGAAAATTTGACTCTAGGCTGGCCTCTCTTTCATCCACCCCTCTATATACACAGTAGCTCTTACAAGTGTGGGTGTTTTTACACTTTACTGGATCCAAACATTTGCTCATTCACATGTAAAAGGGGCACCCATTGGCTCATTGGAGTTGCCTGTTGTGAAGGGACCTTTGGTCATAGCAGTTAAAAACTCAGGTGTAGGGGTGTGTGTGACCCCTCAAGTGGTGTGTGCTTGTATGTTTGTGATTATGTATATGTATTGATTTGGGATAACTTATAGTAAATTAGTGTGAATCTTGCCATTTTCAAATCTGTAATTAAGTTGCTGCTCAATTATTTTTTTTAATCATCCTGTAAGTCATTAAATCGGTTAATGATTAGGCGCTGCTAGAACTTAACCTCTTGAGCTATCTCAAATCATTAATAAATTTTGAATTGCTCCTAAATCATAACCGTGTCACGTATTTCCTTCTGTGACAGGGAAAGAAATATGGGTTCAAGTAAAACCCAAAGTCCTGTTGAAATGGTTTCCTCAGTTGGTCTATGATGTGAAGTCTTAAGGGAGTTACAGATTGCTTAGGGCACAACAGCCCATAATCTCCTCCTGCTAATCTGCTCACTGGGGTCATTATATTGCACTTCTACTGTTTCTCCTCATCTGACGAGGAGAAATACAGGCCAGCTAGAAACAGGCTGTACCTATCCATTCATTTTGGGTATGATACAAATGGCAACCAAACCACAACAGTTGACATAACTCATGATTCCTGCTGGTATATTCCAACCTTCCTCCTGCAGGAAAACACATCTTGAGTCTAGAGACTAAGGGAATAGGGAGTCCTCTTTCTGTAAATGTTCAGAGCCCTAGAATAAAATACAGACAAAAGGCCAGAGTCCGGAACAGAATCAGAAGCTGTTAAAGCAGCTGCTGAGGAGAGCAAACAAACTGGAGGACAATGGTAAATACAAATGATTGTATTCATATGTTAATAAAGGAATGTAAGCCTGAACATTGCTATTCACAGCTCTACTGTTCCTGACTTCCTTACAAAAGCAAAAACAATACTATGTGTTCACAGTATCACAGGCTGTGATTGGGAAGCAGCTACAGGGTCATAAACCTGCCTCTAAATTCTTGAAAAATAAGACGTTTGTACAGACCAAGGAGCCCAAGCAGCTGGAAACGGTTTTGCAGAAAAGGACCTGGGGGTCCTGGTGAATGAATGGACCATGAGCCAGCACTGTGTCCTTGCAGCAAAGATGGCCAATGGCATCCTGGTGCTGCGTTCAGAGGAACCAGCAGGTTCAGAGGTTGCCAGCCGGTCAAGGGAGGTGATCCTCCCCCTCTACTCAGCACTGGTGAGACCCATCTGGTTTGCACATTCCAGTTCTAGGCTCCCCAGTACAAGAGGGACATGGACATACTGGAGCAAGCCTAGAAAAAGGCCACCAAGGTAATTAAGGGACTGGAACGTCTCTCGTATGAGGAGTTTCACTGTGTACAAACACCTAATAGGATGGAGTAAAGACAGAGCCAGAGCCTTCTCAGTGGTGCCTGGTGGCAGGATGAGAAGCAATGGGCATGGATTGGAGTACAGTAAATTCCATTTCAATATAAGGAAAAAGAATTTCACTGAGAGGGCAGTCAAGCAGTGGGATAGGTTGCCCAGTGAAGTTATAGATTCCTTCATTTTTTGTGATACTCAAACCCAACTGGACACAGTTCTGAGCAAGCTGCTTTCTCTGACCCTGCTTTGAGCAAGGGGATGGACAAGATGATCTCCAGAACATCCAGCCTTGGCTGGTCTGTATCACCATGAACAGGAAACTTATGGATGACATCAAAGAGATGCAAGAACAGTGGAGGACAAAGTGTGTTGTAGTTAAATGTATCCACAACAATTAAATCTGCTAGCATGGTTCTTTAACACAAACTTGGCTGGCAGAGTTCTTGGCAGCCCTCACCAGTTCCACCTTCCTGGTGCATTTTTGACATTTCCAGTAAATGTTCTTTATCTTATAAGAGGACCTATGTCATCAGGTTTGATATCAGGCACCTTTGATTTGCAGCTGCTAAAATGCCAGTGTTCTTTGTCCAAAATACGCCTTAGATTACCTCTTCTCTCTATTGCACATACTAACATCAGAGCAGCAGGAAGTTTGCCTCCAAAATAAAGTGCTGTAAAAAACTATAAACAAGCTGATGTACGAGGCTGCATTCCTGATTTTGCTGATTTTTTGGAGGCAACCAAAACCAGAACCTGTTGCTGTTCTCACATCAGCAGAAAATGGAAAACTATTGCCTTGGCTCTTGACCATGTCACTGAGACGGAATATAGGGATCTGCTTGGTGGAGCACTAGGGATAAAGCCCTGGAGGGAAAAGGAGCCCAAAAAAGCCAGTTAATATTCAAGGATCACCTCCTGCAAGTTCAGGAACGATGTGTTCCAACAAAGAGAAAGTCTGGCAAAAATACCACAAAGCCTTCATGGGTGAACCTGGACAGAAACAAACAGAAAAAGGAAGCCAACAGAGGGTGGAAGCAAGGACCGGTAGCCTGGGAAGAATACAGAGAAGAAGTCTGAGCAGCCAAGGATTGGGTTAGGAAAGTTAAAGTCCAGATAGAGTTAAATCTGACCAGAGGTGTCAAGGACAGAATAATGACTGTTCAAACCTCCTGCAGCTCTACTCCCAGTACCATCTTTTCAGAACTGGATTTCTTACCAGCAGCATCCGTCTCTTCCGAAGGAAAGCTTGTACATTTCCTGACCTGGTACTACAACCGTGGAGGGTTAGGAAGACTACTTGTAGGGGTCACGTGTTGTTATTCGTGCTTCAGAGAAGATATTTACACCTGGCATCATGCTGATAAGGCGACTGGTATGGCTTGTAGGAAGTTTTACACATCTAGAAATAAATTTTAAAAAATTAGGATTTATAAATATGTTCCATAATAAATCACTTATATTGAACTTGTTCCATGTGGAAGAATTGGCTGTGTCTAAATCTGTTACAAGAAATAGATCTGAAACTAAAAGCTATCTTAACCCTAAGTACATGTTCAGCTCTGGGTCCTTTAACTGTCAATCATCAATAAAGATAAATACTACACAATTCTCAATAAAAAAGTTATATCCTTTCAGATCTTTGATTAGCGCAAGAAAAAAACGCAATGAAAATTATTAGGAAGTATTAAGAAATATGATAGATCCAAACATCAATATTGCTCTACTTTAAATGACAAATCTAACTTATGTGCCAAAATAATGTTTGCCTAAATGTTTGGGTTTCTTTCCTGTGACATTATGACTTAGGAACGTGTGCTTTTAATAGTTAAAATCTGAACCAAAGAAAAGATAAAGATTTTCCATTAAAAAAAGATTTTCTTATTATCTCCAGTCTAACACAGGTCCAACATGACCTAGTTTTCTGAGCTGTGTATTTTATTTTCCCTGAATCACAAATGTAACAAGGTATCATATGTGGCAATTCTCTTAGAATTTCTTTTTTTTTTTTTTTTAATCTACCAAACTGGGCAAGTAATTTCTGCCAGTGTGCTCTTTCTAATAGGAGGGGTGCCCTGCACGTGACAATCTGTGAGGCAACGGGGAGCATAGTGTTTACTGAATGGATGGGCAATGACAAATATAAATACACCTCACCTGTTCTTCTCCTTCCTCTCCCTGCTGCCCATACTAGCCATTCTATAGCAATTTGTAGACAGGGAAAAAGAAGTCAGTGAATTTTGCCACACTAGATGAAGTCAATTTTACACACATATTGCTGTATTAGCTATTGCAGTAGGTATTGGCATTTAACCGGGAGCCAAAATAGGTCTTAAAATCAAACATTAGTATCAGTAACAAAACTTTGCAAATGTTTAACTAAGCTATGTGTACAACTTTTCTGCTATGAGTAGTCTCCCAAAATCTTCAGAAATTATTAAGGTAGTTAAATGTTTGTCTTAGTCTCTGCAAGATCAGGCCTCCGATACACTTCTCAAAATCTATTATGAAGATATTTGCTGAAATGCTTACTGCTCAGCTGATGCCCTCAGTTTATAAATTTCACAACCAGGGTGCATATGGAGGCCAACACACCTCAGCTTCCACATTGGGAAACTCCCAGCGACCAAACCAAACTGTGCTAAGCCTTTCTACAGAGCCTGGCACAGCTGAGACATAACCACACCAACACCAAGCAGTAGGTTTTGTTCTTTAGCACAAAGAGAAAACACAGGAATGCACTTGGGTCATCTGAGCAAGTGATGAGGTCTCCAGGCTGCGCTTGCCATTGCATAAATAACAGCTAAGTGCCAGTATAAAGAAAAGGGGCTAGAAGTTGGTTGTAGCATTACACATGGCCAGGCACTGGCCGCGTTAACTGGTTGCCCAAGTGCTCACAGCCTGCTGAAAAGGCTAGGCAGGTCTCAGACGCCTAACCCAGCCACTTCAGAGCTTGCAAACATATCCTTGCTAGATAAAGAGGAATCTTGTATTGGTCTATTTGCCTAAAAATCAACAACAAAAAAATACCAGAAGGAAAAAAAAGGGAAAGGTGATGGGTATATCTTAAAGTGAAGTGATATAAATATCTTCTTACGGCTTTCACTGACATTTGGTTTCATCAGATTGATTGTAAGGTCAAGAAGTACATACCAAGAACAGTGGGAATCTATAGAAACGTTCAAAATACTCTAAAAACAGTCTGCATTGTGTTTGCAAGGTATCTGTTATAAGAATCTCATACATCTCATCTCCTGCATGACCTATATTTTACTCCTGAGGATGTTACTGTGCTGCAGTTGCCTCTGGCTTGGCATTCCCTGGTTCACATGAATACAATAATACAATGAATCTACTCTGTCTTGTCATATGGATGCATGAGTCATCCCTAAAAAGAAAAAGACAATAGCCATTGACTTATTCTATTGTGCCCTTTGTAGCTGCCACTCTTCAGTGTAGGAAGATTGGTCTAGTTTTGAACCAAGAACCTGAGATAAGAATAATAACAATTCAGGCTTTTACTGAACTGAGAAAAAGCCTCGAAAGAGAAATAAAAACGGACACAAGCCTTTTCAAATAAGAATTAACACAACACTCACGGAAAAAGTGATTATAAAAAAGAAAATGTAAGAGTAGAAGTTAGTTACTAACAATCATTATTTGTATTTACTAAGAGCACTTCAAAATTTGAGATTTGATATAAAGATGGAGGAGACTCACCGTACATAACCAAGGAATGCTGGGGAAAACTTCAGACCTTAGTGCAAATATGGCAGTGTAAATATCGCTATGGGGATGCTCATATCTTTTCTATTTATTTATTCACCAGTATTTAATAGAGGGGGGGAAATTATGGAGACATTTGGGGTTTTGCTGCAATTAAGTAGGTTGTAGTTTCATGATAACAGAAATTTATTATATCCCTTTAGCTAATCCACATACTTTGGTCTTAAACATTAAGTAATTGCGAATCGTTAAGCTTTCACCCAATCCAGTCCTCAACCTATGTTATCTTTTAGCCCTTCCCTTCTTCAGAAACCTTCCATATTAGAAAAATTTCCCCAGCTGTATGCAATTACATTATCACAGTGTTCATGTGACAAGTCAAAAGACGTTGAAGTCTGATCTAGGCTTTTTTCCCTTGGGAAGTTTTGAACACGTTCCAAAACAAAGAGACAGCAAGAGTAGCTTTGTTTGCCCATTCGCAGCTCCAATTACACCCAAGAAAGCCAGTCTTGCTTTCTCTGCTATCCTAAGCTTTTAAATGTTGCAATAAAGGTACCAAAGGTCTGTTGACTCAGGTGGGACTGCCTTGAGAGCAGCCATTGAAATCCATTTCCATCTGCCTTGGCCATAGTCCAGGGCCAGCCTTGACCACACACAATCCAGTGCTGAGGATGAAAATGCACTTTCCAGAGACATCAAAGCAAAGCTGTTCTGCAATGAGGGTCCCAATGAGGTGTGCTCATCATGAGATGAACATCATGCTCTGCTGCTGTGGTCACCAGAAGTGCAGCAGGAGACAAGGAAGCACAACAGTTTTTTAAGGCACCAGCTTCTTCAAAGATCTTTCATGTGAAATACCTTTCAGAGGTACCCAGATGGGCTGCGTTACTGGTTATCACACAGCACACATCGTGGGATGTACTCCCAACTGCCCTGTGGAAAGGAAGGACTAGATCTTAATTTACTTCTGAAGAAGTGGGAGACAAACTCATGTTTGCTGTGGAGCAAGAACCGGCCATCGGGTTTCCCCACAACCCAGGCTGTAATTTCACTGGCAGAGTCAAGATACCCATCTTGAGGGGAGGAAGCTGATGATTCAGGTTCTGTGTTACGATTTGAGAGCCTAATATTGCAGGTGGCAACTAATTTGAGGGTTCTTATCGAGCCGCAAACTCCCTGGTCTTCTGGCTTCCTTCAATGCTGAGATATGTCAAGCCCACCTCTTCTCACAAGGTGAGCCATCACCACAGAAAGCCTTTCCTGCTTGGATTTTAATCTTGAATTGTCAAATTACTCAATGCAAGAAAATTACTTAGTCCATCAAATTACTGTGATCAGCTGCAGGTGTTTACCAGGGCTTAAGTGATCTGGTATGGAATTGGTTTCTTCACTTCATGTTTCAAAAGAAACCAAACAAGAGGGAAAAGCAACTGCCAGGGGCCTGACAGAGAAAATAAATGGCGGGTGAGAAACACCAGCTGGAGCAGGAGCTGAATTCATTTCTCCTGGATGACAAAAGGGTCCAGCTCTGGGAAGGATGAGAGGACCATCAGGCAGTTGCATCTGATCCCTTGCCTTGTTATTTCTGAAACATTAAAAAAGACTAAAAATGACATTCTAGATGAGGTTTGAAGACTGATCACTTTCTTGCACTCTGATACACGCAGAGTATGCCAGATACACATCAAACAAGGATTATATCAGTAGAGCTTCTTTGTAGAACTTAAACTGCTACTTAAACATTTCAGTCTTACCATTTAGAAAAAAAAAACCCAACCAACAAAAAGCTTAGAGATCAAAAATTTGTCTGGGAACCTTTCAAACCGGTTTTCAGACACGGCAGCTGCAAGTCGCAGGCAGTTTGGGAACAGGTGAGTTCCACAGAGCTGCCTGTGCCCCGTCGCATCAGACTCCCTGGAGAGTCTGAATTAGCATTTTCATGATGTGCAGATGAAGATGAGTGATGTGAAATGGGATTAATAGGCAGGAGTCAGTAAACTCATTCCTAATGTTTATTGTGGATTGCCAGCAACAGCATAATTTCATTCAGAATTAAGTTGGCATTTAAAGATGCTAAAGGAGCATCTTTAGTCTGCTAAAGGAGACAAGATTTTATTCAAAATCACGCACATTCTGTTTCTCAGCACCACCTTCCTGAAGCTCTATTGGGCCAGCAACAACGGTCACCCTTTCTTGGCCAGAGCTTGCCTCTCTCTTGGACCTGGTAATACAGCCTTGGTAGCACCTGGAAGAATAGTCGTAGGCCCTGCACACCACTAGTTCACACTGCAAGTAAACCGATGGACTGTAACGAATAAACTGGAAGGCATTGAATTTAAACCGGACCATGTGTCTGTAGGGTGAGGAATAAGAATAATAGGTAGAATCTCGAATACACCTGCAAAGAAGCAGAAAAACTCTCATGAATACACTCTGCAATCAGTTATTTCCTCACAATATAACACATAACATGAAAAATGTTTTTTAAATGCGTTGAAAATGGTTGAGAAACCTGCAATTAGCTAGGAAAAGAAAGATGCCCTTCTTTGGCATCATTGAGCCATGTTCCCTCCCCTCAGCCTATGCTGTCTGGATCCCTGGTGTCTGTATGTTTTCCTGAAGGTGGATTATCCTTACCTGAGATACGTCATTGTTACATGTCTGATAATAAGAATTCCTGGTGAACTGGCTATAGCCATTTAGTCTCTTTGTCATGTTTAGGCTGAGGAGTGTGTGTGTATTATATTTCGAGTCAATCCGTCCCCTTTCCCCCAATAAACCCCAAATGCCCATGTTCATTAATTAGTTAGGAGGTGACATTAATGTATGCTGTGCTCACACTATTCCATTAAAAAAATAATTAAAAAACAAGATTTAAAAAAAAAAAAAGAGAGAGATACAGGGGTTCAAAGACAGTTCTATCTATAATTTTAAGGCATATGAGCTTACCCATTCCTGATTATATCATAGGTCACTGTTGTAGAATTGTGGGGGGTGGGAGATGCCACACATGTGTCCAGAAATAACACCAAGTTTGAATCAGAGCTGTGCAGGTAAGCTTCAAGAAACAAATTCTGGTTGATATTAACATAGTATGGTGAGTCATACACTGGCCGTGAGAAGGATGAGGAATTATAAAATGTAAGGTTTACATCATATCTGCTATACTGAGTCTCATTGACTTCGAAATTGTCCTCCGCAACATACATTATCTGTGCCCATGTGTTCTGGAGCATTTTGCAGTGGATATGCAAGTGAAGATTTCTAGTTCTTGTGATTACAGTACCAGAAGAGGATCCTCTAATAAGGTTGGAATAGGTTATTGTATTGTTGTTTCCCTGTTTGACACATAAAATAAAATGCAAAATTAATTAATATAGTCAGGTTTTCTATTATGCATTCTAAACTTTCCTATATCCTTATGGCAATGGGCACAGTAAATGCATTATTACCCAGAAAGTCTACCGTGGAGAAGTCTGAACCGAATAATTTCTGTTCTCAAGATAAGAACCTGTAATTTGCATGTAATATTCAGCGACCACAACGTGGACCTGAGAAAGCTACTCACACTACTTGCAGACGTAACTAATTAAATACAACCCGTACAATTCTTTGAACATCAAATACCTGAAGAATCTGGTCCAGCACAGTATTTAAGCTTAAATCTGATCTAAACCACAATTGGTCATATTTAGTAAAGGCTTTGAGACCTTTTTAATGACCACACTCAGCTTGGGACTTTGAAAATCTCAAGTATTTGCTTCCTGCCACACTTTATTCTTTCAAAGATCAATAGCAGGCTATAAGTGAATACTCTGGCAGCAGATGTAGGAAATCTGGCTGTTAATATATCTTATCCCCTAGGAGAGGGAGAGGCAGCCCATAATCACCAAGACACTGCCAGTCTCTGCAAACCCCAGCGTAGCTTTCAACTTGTGCTGGTTTTCAAAATGAATTCTTGGGTTTGAATTTTTTTACACACTCACAATATTTGCACATTCAGTGGAAACCTTCAAAGACATACCTCTCTCTCTGTGCCGCAGAGGGTGTATGGTATGTCAAATATGACAGACTCTGATGTAATGTTGGGTTTGCAAGAGGGGTCATTCAAGGAGAGACTCCAAGGAGAGTAGCCTTGTGACTGAAGGAAGTATCTGCTCACAACTGCACGCATGTAGTCCGGCAAACACAACAGCTCTAGCAGATGGCAAACAAAATGTGTTACAAGCTCACTGAAGTGACTGAAAAAGGTTATACTTCAATAAACAGTATCTTTTGCAGATGGATTTCAGAATCCAAAACACATGCTTGCATCTCTATGCAAGTAACTCTATCTTTCTACCTCAAACCAAGAGAAAATGCTACAGATCTAATTTAAAATAACATTAAATGAGCAATTCATTGAAGTGGTACAACAAGACTAACAAACAGTGAATTAAGAAATAATGGAGAAACAGGTTTCTGTTTTAAATGTGAACTTACTTGTGTTCTGATCTGCTAGAGTGGAATAATAGTCAGCCTGAAACCCTCTGTATGTGTATCGATAGTTACTGTAAAACCGCACAGTCAGCAGGTTTGAGGAAGATTCGTACGTGCGATAAGAACCAGAACAAAATTTCCCAAGCAGAGGAGAGGTATAGAGTGGCCCATCATAGACTTCCACATAGTCAGACAGGCATCTGCCACCTTCCATCCTGGGGAGCAAACATGAATATTTAGTTAAATGCTTCTTTTTTCCTATTTTTTTCTCTCTATTTATTTTTTTTTAACTCCAATTAACTGTTCATAGCAAAAGAGTACATTTTAATGATATGACTATCAAATCTTTGGAACAGAAATTACAGGCTCCAATTTCTGTCTTATTAGATGTCAGCCACACTGTTGACTAAATAAACAAAAAGGAATAAATTTTTCATCCCATATGCACTAAAAGCTGTGAAAAACACTCTTGAAATCAAGCAGCTATCGGTTTAGTAAATGCAAGGTGTCAATCTCATACATCATCTTTCTATGTAATAAATTTTTACTTACTGAACATCTCTAAATGTGAGTATGACACGAAAATTGTTCTGTACTTCTATTTCCCAAACACAGTTGGCATTGTTTGGATAATTTTGGGGGTAAAACGGACTCTGTAATGTCCCAGATGGAGAGGAAAGCAAGCCTCCACAAGAATAATCTTCTGCAGAGAAAATACAACAAGAAAAATATACATACACACTGTTTAAGCTTGCTTTTAGAATCGGTTTGTGTTGAATTTATAAGTCTAAAATTTAGAGGCAGTGAATTCCTCCAGCTTTGTGTTGAATTTATAAGTCTAAAATTTAGAGGCAGTGAATTCCTCCAGCTTCAGTGGTTTTTCTATTAGGTTCATATATCATCTGAATGCAGATTAGGAGATCCTAAGCACACAGAACAGCCTTTATAATGCTGTTCTTCAGTGTCTGCACTAGCAGGATAGAGTATTTGTCATAGAACTGCACAATCATTGAGGCTGGACCTCTGGAGGTCAGCTGGTCCTTGAAAGAGCAACAAGCCTCAGCTGAGCCTGGTTCACCTCTTAGAATTGCTAGTGACCAAAGGGAAGGAAAAAAAGGATCAAAATGATTGTGTTTCCGAGTAAGAATGCTGACAAATATCCAATTCATAAACATGAAGACCTTATGTCACAATCAAAAAGATTATATATAGATCAGTTGCAGCTAATAAAATAACATGGGAATCAAGTCCAAGGAGTAAGAGTCATGCATTTCTGGGATAGTTTCAGTACAAGTTCAAACTACTCTGAGAAAAGAGAAACATGCAAATGGAAACCATCTTTGAACTATATTCCAAGTTAGAAAAAACCACACATTTACTTATTTTAACCTAAAGAAAGAGAAAGATGCCTGCATAGATAGATCTTCTGAGGACTAAGAAATTGTCTTTTTTTTTTTTTCAGTTTCTAACAAACATGAAAAAAACACATTCTCTCACTAAAAGACCTAAAATTTACTACGAAAGGAAATGAACATTTAAAATATGCACTATCCTCAAATGATGTGCTTAAACAAACAGCTGAAATAATAGGAATCAGAGAAATAATGATAATTAAGAAGTGGTCGAAACACAACGCTTCCTAAACACACATAAAATTCCTGCTCAAGAACAAGGAAGTGACTTCACTGGGTGTGAAATCAACTGCAAGGTTATTTTGGGATACTTTGAGGGATTATTCTTTCGGTATTAAATGAAGAGGAAAATAAGCGAAATTGTGAGCATTAATATTCCTCTCATTGTCTTTGGCAGGGGGTTGGACTAGATGATCTCCAGAGGTCCCTTACAACCCCATATCGTTCCATGATTCTCTGATTCTGTAGCCACAACCATGATCAAAATATTTCTCTGCCTGCACTTGCACACATACAACCCCAAGACGTGAGTCCCCATCTGGCGATCGCATTTCAGACGCTCCATATATGTTCTGCCCCAACAGCAGGAAATACTTTTTAACTGTGAGGGTGGCTAAGCACAGGCACAGGTTGCCTACAGGGCTGGTGGGCTCTCCACCCTTGGAGATATCCAAGAGCCATCTAGGGTTGGCCTTGGGCAGTCAAATCCAGGAGACTCCGCTTAGCAGGGGGCTAGGACAAGATGTCATGCAGAGGTTGGTTGGTCGAACCCCAGCAATGCTGTCATTTTCTGATCTATAACTTGGGGAAGGAGCTAATCAGACCCCTAAATTCCCGGGACGTACCTGAGGTTGTTGACATGGTAGGCATTGAGCTAGAGGTATCTGGGTCTGCAGAGAGAGAAACACAGGTAAGTGAGAAAACAAGCAGCAATTCGCTGAAGAGAAAGAACCTTCTAGGAACCACCTCTCCCCAAAAGAGCTCCAAGACACCAAAAGCAGAGACTCACAGTCACCACCTGTATGAATGGCAGGTACTTGTGTGGCTGCATCTCAAAACCTTCCCTCTCCACCCCACCAGCCCAGAGCACAGGTTATGTTCTGCGTGTGAAAGAGCTCCAATCAGCAGGGCCTCCCATGGCAATGGAGGAACACCATTGTCAATCACTGGGATGATGGAACAGAATAGA
>JAHREE010149966.1:0-11894 GCA_033628505.1 Tringa tobata | reverse complement strand
CTGAAGATACTGAATTACAATATATTTTAAGTTTTTAGTGAAATACACGATAAGACTCAGCATCAGAAATAAAGGCGTTCAAGAACAGATATTTAAAACATTTGAGTGCATTTTTCACCAAAGCACAGATTCTATCTGGGATATGCACCTTGGAAATGACTGTTTTCCTAAAAATTGTTCTTACTTCTTTTTATATGACTGCAATTATTAGTGACAGTATTATGGATTAACATTTCACTCCATACATTTGTTAAAGAGATATTAGCATCACAAGCTTTTAGAAGACTTTAACTGCAGCGTGACAATATCACTTTCTAGCAATTCAGAACAGAGTTTTTCCTAAATATTTAAGTGGCATATAGCAATATACAGGAAAGAATATTAACTCAAGGTTAACAGAAGTTTGAAAAGATGCTCTCAAAACGCAAAATTTAAAAATCTATTTTGTTGCTTACATGCCTGTCCACCAAAAGCTCTTTTAAAATAGCCTTTAGGGGCAGATCATTGGATTTTCTGTTCATGACATTAGCCTTGCAAGAAAAGCTATTAACAGCTGGCTCTCAACCTGTGTGATCTTAATCATTAGAAAGTAAGCAGCAATGTCTTGTTTAATTACTGCAAGCACAGTGTGTCATGAGCTAATTAGATATGATTGATTATTGTCATCCTCATGCACCTCTCAAAACATCAGACACAAATATTTGAATCCTGTAACGCATGTTTGGAAAAATGAACTTTCAGAATGTCACACTGAATAAAAATTGCCTGCTTAAAAATTCTAATCAATGCTAAATAATAGTGCCACTTAGTTGAATATGTTATAATACAGACTCTATCCCAGGAAACAGCCAAGGCACAAACTACTACAAAAATTGCCTACTTTTATTTTGATTTAGAGAATATCTTTAAGCAAATTGCTTGCTTATTACTGCACCTCATTTTTCAGGCAACTGGACAGTAGCACAGAATTAAATAGCCTAATATAAAGGTGCTCCTAGGCTTACAGCAGGTTCATACAAGTTAAACAAGAAAGCATAAATTTCACACTTCAAACTAAACCACTTCGCAACAGGCAAAAAAGACCACAAGAACATTCTCTTTGGAGATTACTTAAGAAACAGCTAAGAGATTCTCAAAAAATTGATGCGCTCATTTCTATTACTGGTACCATGCAGCTTACCCCGGTAGAACTTCAGCTGATTAATAAGGGCTCCTGTTGATATATCAAAAGGTAAATGAAGAACTGGGAGCACAATTAAAAGCGACCCACCCATTTTCTTAATCTATAATAGCAAAGTATGGTTAATATAAAGGCATCATGCTTTCTTGTAACAGAATAGCAGGTTTTGATTCATCCCACTCTTGCTATCCTTCCCCTTTACGCCAATACAACTCCACCACATTCATTCTTTTCCAAGCTTTTGCATAAAACTGGGGTTTTTTTCTATTTTATTAAACTGTGGTGTTCTGCCAAAACCAGCTAAGCAAAGCCATATCTAACTGCTTAATTACTGAATAAGGTGGGTGTAAATATTTATAGATTCTTTCTAAATTTAAAGTGGAAAATTACATCCTATGGTTTCATCACCCTAATGTGAATTCTGCAATGGCAAAGAACTCCGTATCAATATTGTAGTAAGTAGTTTCTAGTGCTAGTCGACATAGCAAGATTTAGGCAAAGATCAATCACAGTCATACAACAGGATTTAAAATAGAGTTCCTAAGCATTAAACTATGTTTAGGGAAAAACAAAAAATACAAAAAGAACCCCCACAACCTTTACTTACATCTGTAGTTATTGTTTTTACAAGCCAGTTGTTCAGACAGACCCAGAGGCTAAAATTCTTTTAGCCATGCATTTGGCTGCTAGCTTGGAAAGAAATGACACAGTCCCATTTCATGCTTTATCCAAAGACTTAATGGCAAGTTTAAGTTTGACCTCTGTTAAGCCATCTTCTAGTCTTGGCTGCAATTCTCAAATATAACTGTGGTAATCAGTAACTTTCTAATACTTTCTGTATTTAATGAACAGAACACTCCTGAAGCACACCAAACTGGCTAAAAGACTGGGTATGGGGAATAACTTATCAACAAGAAAACAACCATTTAATCACTGAAATTAATAAAGAAAAATGAAATTTTGAGGCATTATAGAAGAGAAAAGCATGTTACATAACAAGATGAAAAATAAAACTGATCAAATTTATAAGCCTCTACAAAAAGTAGTGGAATTGGCAGAGAATGGTCAAGTAAGACAGGAGCCAGGCAGGATGATGGTAAGTTTCTAAGAAGTTACACTTCAGATGGCAATCTTATATTCAAAAGCAAAATCAGAGCAGCTGCTAGACAGTCACTCCTAGAAGGTGGAGAAGAGTCTCATTTATAAACTGATTGCATGTCATGCCACAAAAAGAGATAAAACAGTCTGTTTACAACTAAATTGGGAAAACAAGATGTCCTGTAACAAGAATACATTCCCAACAAACACCTACATTTACATTCTGTTCCTAAGGGAGATTAAGAATAACATCAATAGAAAAAAAATCCTAAAGGCATATGTACATATGCATTTTGTATACAGTCAACTAGTATATATTAAACTTTACAAAAAATGGACTTTTAAAAATGGATATACAAGATTTCAACCAATTAGTTTGAGCTTGCTGGGACTTCTCCACAGTACTTACTGAATCTATTAAATAATCATATCAGTTAGTGGTAAGCACACGGAGACAGCCTAGTCTCAGCTGAATCTTCTGCAACACGAAAGCCTTTAAAGAAGCAACTACTATATTAGACCACCCTTAAATGTAAGTCACTTCCATAATCTTTTAGAATCAAGTATGAACTAAAAAGTATGATCGAGAATCAATAAGATAGAAACAAAAGAAAAGGAATACTGAAGAAAAAATGAAAAGGCAATTTTTAAAAATCATGTTTAAAGAGAAAGAGTAGCTGCCATGAACAAACATCTATATTTTGCAGTAACAATCACCACAGGTTCTAGTCCATAAAAGAATTTGACATATTAACTCTGCTCTGAGTTGATATTAAAAATCCATGTGAAAATAGAAACAGAATTTACAAAAACCGTACTTATCAAAAGTCCTATCCAAAACAATTGAAACCACCGGTAAATACCAAGCCCATGAAACACATGGTTTCAGGTAAGCAGGATCCTGCTGGAGGTTCACCACTACTGCTCCTACTGTCAGAAGACTCACTGGGATGACCATTAATGTAAACTGTGCTTTCTACTGCTTCCTTCTCAACATATGCCAGCACACAGGAGGATTAGCCAGCATAGGGACCACTGTTACAGCTGATCATGGATTATTTAACCCTATTTACTCCTGCCCAACTATACTATTTACATATGGGTGATTTATATCTCCTTTACGTACTTTCTACTACCCCTACTCTGCACAGCAGACAAACAACATACTTTTCTACATAAATGTTAAGAGGTGAAACAGTGAGAATATTACTGTTATGGCCTTTCTGTAAACATCTATTTCCACTTTGACTTACTGGTTTCAGACCTAACCATTCCTACAATTGAAAACTTACTGTGTAGTTTTTTTTTGCAATGCCTTTGCACATAAGGCACTGCACAGAAGGATTTTCTGGTTTGCATATAAGAGTTTTTGATTAGATGGGGCAGTACAGGGCACCTCCCCTGTTCCTGCTTAGGTTTTCTTCATTTCATAAATGTCAAAGGCTTACTTTAGCCTTTGTTATCCTCCTTTGATTTTTGTGCTAAAGGGATACACATTTTCTGTATTCAGATTATTCACACTGATGTTAATGGGCCATTAAAGATCCTGGGAGTAATCTTAAATAATCTCTCTCCTTTCCTTGTACCTGAAACTAAGCTATTGTTTTCCTCTTACAAAAGAGAAACAGCATTCTAACACAAAAGCTCCAAAATATCCTAGGGATTTAGTTTTACTCCAACAAAGTTAAAGTCAATTGAAAATGTCATTGTAAAAATATACGCATTACAGTTTAAATTTTGTCACAAATGTTGACAGCTTTTCAAGTTGTAACATTCATAACTATTACCCTAACTATAAAAAAAATAATGCAGAAGGACATCTTTCAGAATTCTGCAGCTTTTTAGGTGAAATCCATCTGAACCATTTTGTTAACTGATATCGAGACCACAAACTATGCTGGTTTTCATGCCTCATTACCAATTCCTTCAAGTTCCCGAACAATTAAAAAGTACACTAATTACAAATATATGCAACTTGATAATTTTGAAATGAAAATTACATTAAAAAAATAAATCTAAGTTGTATCATTTTAAATATGATCCCCAGTTCAAGAGAGACAGGGAACTACTGAAGAAAGTCCAACATAAGTTCCAAAGAGAAAGATCTGGGGGTCCTGATAGACAGCAANCAGTGTGCTCTTGTGGCCAGGAAGGCCAACGGAATCCTGGGCTGCATAGGGAAGAGCGTGGCTAGTAGGTTGAGGGAAGTCATTCTCCCCCTCTACTCTGCACCGGTGAGGCCACAACTGGAATACTGTGTCCAGTTCTGGGCTCCCAGTTCAAGAGGGACAGGGAACTACTGGAAAGAGTCCAGCGAAGAGCAACGAAGATGATTCAAGGATTGGAGCATCTCCCTTGTGAAGAAAGACTGAGAGAGCTAGGACTCTTTAGCCTGGAGAAGAGAAGACCGAGGGGAGACCTTATCAATGCCTATAAGTATCTAAAGGGTGGGTTGAAGGAGGAGGAAGCCAGACTCTTTTCAGCGGTTGCCAGTGAGAGGACGAGGGGTAACGGGCACAAGCTGGAACATAGGAGGTTCCACTCAAACATGAGAAAAAACTTCCTCACAGTGAGGGTGCCAGAGCCCTGGAACAGGCTGCCCAGGGAGGTTGTGAAGTCCCCTTCTTTGGAGATTTTCAAGACCCGCCTATCTGTATCTGTTTTATTTTTTTTTCCCCACAAAACTATAAACATATATGGGATATACATCAAATAAAGCAGCTAAACTTTATATGATCTTGTTAGGTGTCATGGTTTGTGCCAGGCTGGCCACTGAAACAAGCTACAGATGCTCTCACCAACTTCTCTCTCCAAGGAAAGGAGAGAGAGAGAGAAAAAAAAAAAGACTTAGGAGCTTAAGAAAAAAACCTAAACTACTTTAATGAAAATATTAATAAAATAATAAAAAAATAAAATAATGACATACATACAATACATACAAAACCAGTATCAAGCTCCCAGGATGACAATCACATCATTGGCAGGCACTGGGGAAAGTCCTAGGCTAGAATCAGCAACAGATGGGAACCAGATTCAGGAATGCACAGATCAGGATCAAAGGCAGACAAACAGACAGAGTCCTCCTTGGACGCTGAGCAAGAAAGAGATCTGATCCTTTGATCCCTCAGCTTTTTTACGGATCATGATACAGGTGGGATGGAATACCCTATTGGTCAGTTTTGGGTCACCTGTCCCGTCCACTCCTCCCTGCAGGTGTGACCCCTCTGCGCTTTTCCGCTTCCAACCCTCCCAATGGGGCAAATAAATTTAACTGACCCTGGTTATTATAGCAATAAGTATAAGCAAAAGCCTCTCTGCATACCATTCCTTGGCAAAATTATACACAATCAGGTTGTCTTACTCTGGGAATGGACTATACTCTTAAGAATACACCATTAATTTCAGAGAGTTCAGTTAGGTAGAATAGGCTTAGCTAAAAAGTAAAATTACTGAACATAAATAAAATTGGTTCTGTTTTACCTCCAACCAGGACAGCAGGGTAGCAAATAAGATTAGCTCTTATAAGATGCTGAGTTGCACAGAGCAGTTTACCCCGTTGAAAATGTTGTCCACTGACAGCACCATAATGGTCAGTCATTTCAGCTCTTCATGCAGGGACCTTTGTCTAACTTCATATGAGGACAGGAATTCTTATGTTTGATATCAGTCCTGTGGACTTTTGCAGATTATTTTTTTTTTAAGTGTCATATTTCAATTCCCATATTCTTACATGACAGCAATGCAAACATTACAGAATTTTTAAAAAATTATTTTGAAAATACTGAAAACTATTCAGATTATGGTATCACTAATTTTTTTAATTATTTCTAAAAGCCACTTATAAATTCATAAATTGCCTGCATAAGTACCTTTCACTTACGAGTCTGTAAGTGAAAGGTAGATTTTCCTCCATGTTATACTACTGTAAATTTGTGCAGAATTCTTGCTTTCTTCCAAGGATCATAAAATTGACTCCCATCATACAGAAGATAATGAATATGATCAATAATTGGCCCTTTCTGAAATGGCTCAATCTATGCTCCTATGAGCATAAACCAGCTGGCAAAACAGGATCCTGAATGTGTTGGTTTTTTTACACAGAGTAGTAATTAGGACTGTCAGGTAAAATGAAGCATACGGCAGCTGAGAATAGGATATTACTCAATTAAGAGGAGATTGGACCCAACAGTCAAATCCCAGAAGATTCTGGTAGAGCCTTAGTTTGTGCTAAGCAGCCTGACTCTTAGTGACCATTCCACTACTTCATGGCCATGAAGAGAACACTCTAGACAACATAGATTTTTCATATAAAATATACAATTAAGTAAGTTAATAAGAGAGCACTTTTGGGAGTCAGGTATTAGAAACCTGTTCAAGTTAACTTAGGGTAAAATCCTGAAATAAACCTGCAAAGGACATGAAAGAGACTCAAACTGACTAGTTGCTCTGACATACTTGCAAAAACTGGTTAAGTCCATTCTGTTTTTCAACCAGGTGTCTCTATATAATAAGCACAGAATACATGGAAACAAGCCCTGTGGAATAAGGGTATTCTCTGCCCCATTCAAAGTCAGGTTTTGGGAACTCTGGCTTGAGGGAGAACTTAGAACTGCTTATTTACTGTTATGCAGCAGCTTTAGAAGAGATGACAGATAAAGTTGCAGGTTCCCAGGCTATAAAGAGGCACCAAAATGGCACTAAAAGTGTCAGTGGCATCTACTTGATGAACTCTTTGCCCATCTGACAGATATTTATTCACTTTTTTTTTTAAAAGGGCGTTCAGCATAAATGAGTATTTGATTAAAAGTGGGAACTGTGATAAGAGAAATTATTAAAAAGATCCAGGAACATTTTCTTAAGTATATATCTTATAAAATGCAGTCCTTAGTTAAGTAAGACTATTGAACTGTGGTTACAAAATTAACTTTTCATTTTCCATTGTATATGTCCAGAATCTTAGGACTGGAACAGTTAATGGTTTGTGAACAGCTTCAGTGCCTTTTTCCCTCTAAAGCAGCATGTAAAAAAAAAAAAATCTTTTAATGTTATGAAGGTGGAAAAGGGATTACTAATCATCCTAAGTGAATTTACTGATTGTACATTGTATACCACAACTGGAATCTAAATTATGCACCAAAAGTCCCTGTTCTGTCTGTACAGAAGCTATGTACATAACATGTACATTGGGCTATTTACATAACATAGCCCAAATTCATCATATCAAATTCTAGATACGTTGCTGAGATTGCTAAGAACAGAACATATTATACTAACCTCCCTGAGATTTCAGCTAACAATGATAGTTATCTGCAAAGGAATCAGAGATTAACCATCCTCTAAAGCTGGTTCTCATTCAGGTAGACAGATCACAAACCAATAACCCAAGCAAGAAAAGCTGTAATAAAAATTTGGGGTAAACTCTCCCCAAACAGTAAAGAGTGGAACTTCAGGGAAGTTCTTTATTTAAATGAGCTCATTCAAAAATAAAACTTCAGAAACCATCATTTAAAAATATACAATTGTGAGGAAAAAAGAAGTTGGCAGTATGATCTGATGATAGGCAAAGGCCAGTCTCATTAGAAAGCAAGAGGTTTGGGTTGGAAGGCACCTTACAGATAATATAGTTCCAACCGCCCTGCCGTGGGCAGGGACACCTCCCACTACACCAGGTTGCTCAAAGCCCTATCCAACCTGGCTGTGAACACTTCCAGGGATGGAGCAGCCACAACTTCTCCAGGCAACCTGTTCCAGCATCTCAACACCCTCACAGTAGAATCATAGAATAATAGAATTGACTAAATTGGAAGGGACCTTTCAGATCAAGTCCAACCATCAACCTAACACTGACAAAAAACATCACTAAACCATGTCACTAAGCACTATGCCTACCCATCTTTTAAATACCTCCAGGGTAAGAATTTCTTCCTAATATCTAATCTAAATCTACCTTGTTTCCATTTAAAACTATTACCCCTCATCCCATCACTCCACTCCCTGATAAAGAGTCCCTCCCCATCTTTCCTGTAGGCCCCCTTTAGGTACTAGAAGGCTGCTATAAGGTGTCCCCAGAGCCTTGTCCAGGCTGAAAAACTCCAGCTCTCTCACTCTGTCCTTATAGCATAGGTGCTGCAGCCCTCTGATCATCTTCGTGGCCTTCCTGGAACTGCTCCAACAGGTCCATGTCCTTCTTATGTTGGGACACAGAACTCCAGGTGGAATCTCATGATAGCAGAGTAGAGGGGCAGAATGATCTCACTTGACCTGCTGGCCACACTTCAAAAAAAAGTGTTCTGTGTTTTACACAGTACAAAAAGGCACAAACAGAAAGAATAGAAAAGGGAAGAAGAAAACTATGGCATCTCACAGCCTACTCATAAATCACGGACCTTTTCAGCTCAACCACTTTGTGTCCTCTTCACATAGCATCCACTTAACTTAATAAGGTAAAGAGGACAACAAATGGTTTTAACTTTCTTCAGAAACGCTTAAGTCATGCTTACTGCATATGGGAATCATCCCAAGGTAGATGAGCTGTGAACCCTGTTGTAACTCCAGTTACACCAATACAACTATCATAGTTCTAGCTGCAGTGCATTTTCTCCAAGCAAATGTATTCAGTGACAACCCTCTCTAACCCTTTTCATTCAGAGAAACATCCTTGAAAAAACTTTAGCTAGAGGCAGTGAAATGCAAATGGAACCTGAAGACAATACTGTCCCAGTTGTGACACCCATGCCATCACCAGCGTCATAAACATATAGTCCTAACACGTGCAAAAATCCAATTTTTAAAACTATGAGAAATAGTAAGTAGACCATAAATCTTCAGTAAGTTACATACACATATAAATAGCCATTGCCTATCGTAAGAGTAGCTTACATTTTTAGCTGGAAAGACTTATTACACTTAAATTGCAGGTGTCCCTAGATTTACTCAAAAAACTAGCTATGAATTAAAACATTATATAATTCTGATACTAAATTTTCTTATACAACTTCCCAACTTAATACTATCTAAAGATGTAAAAGTGGAGTCAGATGTTATAAGCTGTCTTAAATAAAAAATGAGCATTCCTCAAAAGATCAATTATCTGTTAAATGAAATTTTCTTCAGTTTATACTTATAAAAGCAGCAAGTTTCCACCTTGACAATCTCTAATAATATATTCTCTCCTGCTTTTCCTAACATCTCCCTACCAAAACCTTCCTCTCATTTAGAAGAAGGTGTCTGCATAGTTACCTACACCTGATCCAAAGTAAGCTGCCTCTGTTTTGGTTAGCTTTGTTTTTTTAATTAATTATTTTATGTTTTATGTTTTTAATTAATTAATTATAACAATATGTTACTGTCCTTAATGCATAGAGTGGGTTTCCATTTTTGGCAGACTTCTTTCCACAGTCTGTAAAAGCAAACTTGTTTAAGAAAGGATACAGTTATTTGCCTTTCATCACGCCAATATTTCTGACTCAGTCCTCCTCATGTTAAACTAGAAATAATTCATATTTCAGAACTATTAGAAGTGTATGCTTTTTTAACCGGGACATGATTTTTCGGAATTGTGTGGTGTTTACAAATGAAAAGCATCCCAAATTAATACCAAATTATTACCAAATTATTATGTAGGCAGAAATAAAAGTATGACCATTCTTCTAAATGTTTAAATTTGTCATGCATGAATTCAGAAATGAGTCTTCATGTTATTCGTATAATTGGCACTGAATTCCAAAACAGGAATGCAAAATTATAACATAAGCAGACATACTCCTAAATATTTTTTTCCCTCCACTGTAATGCTGAGCTTCTGGCATCATTCTCCATGGTACTCTTACTGCCTCAAGATGGGTATTTCCTTAAAGGTTTTGTTTGCTTCTTCCAGGGAAGGCAATATCTTTTTGTGTGCTTGTTCGATATCTTTCTACAGCCTTGTTTTCATACATCTTGAGATAGGAAGTAGTTAGGCAAGAAAAAAAAGAAAACAAAAAGACGGAGAAAAGAGAGAGCATCATTCCTGTTGAAACAATAACACAGCCTACAACCAGGAGAGACTCCTTTCTTCACAGACAAGGAACTGTCTGATAATTTAGAAGAATTTTGGATTCCTTTTGGAACATACTGATGGCACACAAATGGGCCATCTCTCTTAAAGAATAACCACCCTTAAGTTGGCAAATCCACCCTTGCAACACAGCCACAGGGAAGCACAGATCCCATCTACTTGGAATCAGCAAGTTGAAGCTGATTCTTTTAAAGATGTTTATGTGAGCAGAAAAAATAAGATCTTAATAAGTAATATATATAGACATAAATTGTGTTCTTCTACACTACCTGATTTTGAATGTGAATTTCATTAGTGCCAAAACCCTTCTTACATTTCAGACTGGAACAAATACATGTTTAGAATACTGAAAAATATTCTCTTCTCTGCAGCCTGTTCTCAGATATTAAAAAGGTCGTGAAATAGAAGCAGTAGGATTTGGCCTTTTGTGTTAGCTCTAGCTGAAAGTCTCTATACACAGCAAAAAATTTCAGCAAGCCTATTTTTTCTAAAATGCTCCCAGTCACCAACAGATAATTTACATATTTAAAATTATTCTAAAAATTAATTACCAAGAAATGATTACTAAAGGGGATTACACACTACTCAAGATACTAATGTTTTAAGAACTATGTTGAAATACAGTGGGATGGCCAGATTATTTACTGGGAAAAAAAAAAAAAGAAACTAGTTGTGAGTCATTTTCGTACACAATATAAATGGGACATCAGTTTATTTAATTTCTTTTCTCAATGTTCCAATATCGCAATACTAAAAAAAAAGAAAATTATCGTCATCATATAAACGTTATTAAAAATGCCCTACATCAGTGACTGCTGCCCATCTAAGTGCCTACGTGCCTTAGAATCACCTACTGTTGATAGCACAGATTTCATGAGGCATATAACAGCAGTTAAAGGACCAGGGGAGATTACCTAAAATGCTATAACTTCTATATGAAACAAGGAATAAATAACATGGAGAGAAACGTAGAAAATGCAATTAAAATTAAGGGTAGTTTCTAACATTTCAGAATACCTTTCATCTTGGTTTCCACTTTGAGCGATGTGCAGAGAATTTGAATTACACTGCAACATGCAATTTCCACATTTAGCCCCACTCTCTGCCAACACCTCCAGAACTACTTTTAAGACTGCACTGAGGCAGCCAACAAGTTAGCTAGAAGCCCCAAGCTAAAAATTTAATTGTTCACACACTGCAACTTTTTCTGACAAAACAGGGAAGACAGGATAGACTTTCCACATAAATTCACGAACTGAAACGTATGGTTTTAGAACGCGGAGAAGAAAGCCACCTCAGATCACCTACATGCTCCATCCTCAGACCCTATATACCCACTTGCATACATCGTAAAGCACGTCAGTGTAATTGATACCCCAGTAACAGTGCTTCAATCACAGAATTGTCAGAGTTGGAAGGGACCTCTAGAGATCATCTAGTCCAACTCCCCTGCCAAAGCAGGGTTGCCCAGAGCACATCACTCAGGAGTGCATCAATGGGGGTCTTGAAAATCTCCACAGAAGGGGACTCCACAACCTCCCCGGGCAGCCTGTTCCAGGG
>JAHREE010149965.1:0-10650 GCA_033628505.1 Tringa tobata | reverse complement strand
AGCTGGCTTGTGGCTTGGAACCGCTTAAGGCGAATAGAGACCTGAAGAAGCTTCGATGGCTTGTTTCTTGAAACTGCTTAAGGCGAATAGAAATCTGAAGAAGCTTCGATCGCGGAAGAAACAGAGGGGCGTACCGAAGAAACCCCAGTGAGGATAAAAGGAGGAACTGAACTTGTCTTGGTGCGTGCCGTTTGGTGGAGCTGCGACTCCCCGGCCGCCCAGCGCTGTTTTCGCTTTCCTATACATTGATAAGTAAATAAATAATCTTTTAATCTAATTTGGATCTTGTTTATTTCAAATTCCCTTACAACAAATTTGGTGCCGTGACTCGGATCCAGACAGCCGGCTCGGAACTCAACTCTGGGAGGGCGCCCCATCCTTGGATGGTCCCAAGGGGGGTTCCCACTCTGCTCACCTGGATTTTCTGAACTGAGATAGGAAAGTGAAAAGAAAATACTGCAGTTCCCCGTAATTTTTGTGCACGAAGAGCCGGACGAAGACTCGTGAGTGAGTAAGTATATTGCATCTCCGTTCGGTCGGGGATTGGGTACCCGAAGTGCGACTGACTGAGACGTCCACTGGATTTAGTAGTCCACCAGACAAAGTGAGTGTGGACCTCCAAGTAGTGCGTTTCCCATTGTCCGCGAGGGCGTGGGCCACAAACGGAGGGAAGCGAGTGAATTTTGGGTGAGAGAAGGCACTTTCGGAAGATGGGACAGAAGAAAAGTAAGACTTCTGATTCCATTGGGAAGATACGGGGCGGGGGTGGGCTCCCTGATATACCCCAAGATAGCCTGTTAGGATTGATGATTCAATATTGGGACAATTCCACATGTCAAAAAGGAAAATCTAAGGAGAAAATGATTCATTATTGTATGGGGATATGGGGAGGAAGACAGATAAGAAAAGACTTATATTGGCCAATTTATGGATCTTTTGAGGATTGGATATGTCAACAATTAAACATATATGTGAACAATAAAAGGCCATTTAATAAGGAAGAGAGTGAATATGCCTTTTTATGGATCTTGGGCACGGCCCAGGCTGTTAATTTGTATCCATTGAAAGAAAAAAGAAATGATAATAAGAAGAAATGGGACGGAGATGAACCTCCGTTATCACCCCCTCCCTATGTTCCACCTACCCCATTACCACAAGATCCTGACCAAAATCTCTACCCCATAATCCCCCCAAAAATTGAGGAAGAGACTCCCCCTTCCAGTCGAAGGGTAACTAGGAGTCAAACTAGACAAAGAAGAGAAGACGCTCCATTTTATCCCTTGAGAGAAACTGCTATGGGGGGACCACAACCCGGAGTTGGATTTGTATCAGTCCCAGTTAGTTCTGGGGATGTAAGAGAATTTAAGAAAGAAATGGGACATTTATTAGAAGACCCCTTAGGGGTAGCAGAACGTTTTGATCAACTCCTTGGGCCTAATATCTATACTTGGGATGAGATGGAGTCTATTCTAAAGATTTTGTTCACGAATGAAGAAAGAGGAATGATCAGGACGGCAGACATGAGGTATTGGGATCAGAGGCATCAGAATGGTCCCAATGGAGATATGAAATGGCCCCTACAGCGGCCTACTTGGGACAACCAAGATCCCGCACATAGAAATAACATGGTTGATCTCCAGGATATGATAATTCAGGGGATTAGAGACTCTGTACCCCGGGGGCAAAACATTGACAAGGCCTTTAATGAGCAACAAAAGAAAGATGAGACCCCCACTGAATGGCTAGAAAGATTAAGGAAAAGCTTTCAGTTGTATTCTGGGTTAGACCCTGATAGCCAAGTGGGCCAAGCTTTATTAAAAACACTGTTTGTAGCTAAATCCTGGATAGATATCATAAAGAAATTAGAGAAAATAGAAGATTGGCAGGAAAGAGGATTAGACGAGGTACTTTGAGAAACTCAAAAAGTATATTTAAGAAGGGAAGAAGGAAATCAGAAGAAACAAGCCAGATTTTTGATGGCAGCGGTGAGAGAAGGGCAAAATCAAGCCAGAAGAAGGGAGAGCCCCCGAAAGGGCCCAATTGAACCAAGAAAACGAAAAGATGGTTCACGAGATAGAGAATGTTATTACTGTCATAAAAAGGGACACCTTCAGAGAAACTGCCGGAAGAGGGTGCAGGATGAAAAGATTTTTACAGAAGATTAGGGGGGTCAGGGGCTCTATTTGCTGGGGACCCTTAAGGTTACTGAGCCCTTGATAAAATTAAAATTGGGTCCTCAGCATGAGGTGTATGAGTTCCTTGTGGACTCAGGTGCCGAAAAATCTACTGTCCAAAAGTTACCATCCGGATGTATTGAATCAAAAGACAAACTCCAGGTAATTGGTGCAAAGGGGGAACCTTTCAAGGTGCCCCTAATAAAGGATGTAACAATAGAAGCTCTGAATAAATATGGGGTAGGAACCTTTTTATTAGTCCCCGAGGCAGAGTATAATCTTTTAGGGCGAGACCTGATGGTAGAATTAGGAATCAATTTAGAAGTAGATCAAGAAAAATTAAAGGTGAGATTATGTTTATTGACCACGGAGGACGAAGCTAAAATTAATCCGGAAACCTGGTATAGTCCGGGGTTGGTGAGAAAATTAAATATTAAACCGATTACGGTTTCCATTAGAAACCCTGACCAGCCAGTTAGGATGAAACAGTACCCCATGTCTAGGGAAGGACGAGAAGGGTTACATCCCATAATTGAAAGGCTTCTGGCCCAAGGGCTTTTGGAACCCTGTATGTCTCCCCACAATACCCCCATATTGCCCGTAAAGAAGCCGGATGGGTCGTATCATTTAGTACAAGATTTGAGAGCTGTGAATGGACGAGCCATTACCCGATTCCCTGTGGTAGCTAACCCACACACTATACTTAACCAATTGAGTCCTGAATATAAATGGTATAGTGTTAGAGATTTAAAAGATGCCCTTTGGGGCATCTTTTAGAGGAGAAATGTAGAGACTATTTTGCATTTGAATGGGAGAACCCTGAGACTCATAGAAAACAACAATTACGGTGGACTGTTTTACCCCAGGGATGTACTGAATCCCCGAATTTGTTTGGACAAGCTCTGGAACAATTACTAGAATCTTATGAATTAAGTTCGGGGCTAATTTTGATACAATATGTGGATGACATTGATTGCAGGAAAAACCCAAGAAGAGGTCAGAAATGAAAGCATAAAATTGCTGAATTTCTTGGGTCTTAAGGGATTAAAAGTCTCTAAATCTAAATTACAATTTACTGAAGAGGAAGTAAAATATTTAGGACACTGGCTTATCAAGGGACACAAAAAATTGGATCCCGAAAGAGTGGGGGGAATTTTATCTCTAACAACTCCCACTAATAAGAGACAAATAAGACAGTTATTGGGGCTATTAGGATATTGCCGGCAGTGGATGGAGAATTACAGTAGTAAGATAAGATTCTTATATGAGAAATTGACTAAGGATGGGTTAGTAAAATGGACCCCTGAAGATAAAAAATGATGGGAGGGAATAAAAAGGGATCTGGTAGAAGCACCTGTCCTTGGGTTACCTGATATCCGCAAACCCTTCCAGCTTTTTATTAATGTGGAGAACGATACAGCCTATGGAGTTTTAACCCAGGGATGGGCGGGACAGAGAAAACCTACAGGATATTATTCAAAAATATTAGATCCTGTAAGCCGTGGCTGGCCCACTTGCTTGCAAGCAATAGTGGCCACTGCATTATTAGTAGAAGAAATTGGAAAAGTCACCTTAGGAGGTGAACTGAAGGTATATACCCCCCATAATATTCGAGGAGTATTGCAACAACAAGCTGATAAATGGCTTACAGACAGTCGATTATTAAAATATGAGGGAATTTTAATTAACTCTCCTAGGCTGGAAATGGAAACAACTTCTATTCAAAACCCAGCCCAATTTTTATATGGGGAACCTAGAGAAGATTTGACCCACGACTGTCTTCAATTAATAGATTTGCAGACTAAGATAAGGGAGGACTTAGAAGAGGATGAATTAGATGAAGGAGAAAAATTATTTATAGACGGTTCTTCACGAGTGGTTGAAGGACAACGGAAATCGGGATATGCTATAGTGGATGGAAAAACTTTCCAGATAAAAGAGTCAGGGCAATTAAGCAAGGCTTGGTCAGCGCAAGCATGTGAATTGTATGCTTTGTTAAGAGCCCTGAAACTGTTGGAAAATAAAATCGGAACTATTTATACAGATTCGAAATATGTTTTTGGAGTAGCGCACACTTTTGGAAGAATTTGGGAAGAAAGAGGGTTAATTAATACCCAGGGGAAGGGATTAATTCATGAAAAACTAATCCAAGAAGTTTTAAAGGCTTTAAGAGGTCCTCTAAAGATAGCCGTAGTTCATGTAAGAGGACATCAAAAGGGACTAGCCCCTACAATAAGAGGAAACAATCTAGCCGATGCAGAAGCGAAACGGGCTGCTCTCCTGATGATTCAAACTTTAGAAGAGGAACCGGAAAAATTAAAGATAGATAAAACTTTTACCCTCCAAGAATTAGATAAACTCAAACAAATAGGAGCAAAGAAGGAGGGGGACAAATGGCTTTTGCCAGACGGCAGGGAAATCCTCCCAAAGGGACTAGCTCGGGGAATACTGAGTAAATTACACAATAAGACTCATTGGGGAATCCAGGCCTTAATAGATCAGTTTGAAATAAATGATGCTTGTGTTGGAATTTATGATCTAGCTAAAAGGATCCTAGAGAGATGTTTAACTTGTCACAAGGTGAATAAGCGACAACTTAGGGAAAAGATTCAAGGGGGTCGTGAATTGGCTAAACGACCCTTTGAGAAAATACAAGTGGATTTGGGTGACTTGCCGAAGGTTGGGAGATATCAATATTTATTGGTTTGGTTGATCACCTTACACACTTTGTAGAAGCCTTTCCAGTGGTAAGAGCTACTGCAAAGACGGTTATTAAGGTTCTTTTGGAAGAAATTATTCCAAGATATGGGACAGTTAGGGTAATTGACTCCGACCGAGGCCCACACGTTACATCTAAAGTAATTAAAGGAACAACTGAATTGTTTGGTATCAAATGGGAATATCATACCCCCTGGCACCCACAGAGTTCTGGGAGGGTAGAAAGAATGAATGAGGAGATAAAAAAACACCTAACCAAGCTTATGGTAGAAACAAAAATGAATTGGGTTAGATGTCTACTGTTGGCTTTGCTTTATATTAGGACTCAGCCAAGAACTGATACTGGTATATCCCCCTTTGAAATGTTGTATGGGATGCCTTATGATTTTGGAGTATTAGTAGAGCATCCAAAGGTCGAGGACAAGATATTAACAGAATACATTCTGGAACTCACAAAAAGGAGACAGGAACTAAGAAAGAAGGGCTTGGTAGTACAAAGACCTCCCTTGGACATTTCTATACACTGAGTCCAGCCTGGAGATTAGGTACTAATTAAGACCTGGAAGGACACCTCCCTAGCACCCTGTTGGGAGGGACCTTTTGTTGTCTTGCTTACTACACATACGGCCGTCCGGACAGCGGAAAAAGGATGGACTCATGCCAGTCAGATTAAAGGGCCTATCTTCCCAGAAAGGTGGACTGTAACGACAAACCCAGGGGATCTCCGGATGAAAATCAGACGGAGTGAAGTTGGTAAATGAATCATTCTAGAAGAGAAGTAAGAAATAGTTTATATCAATGGTTCCAAATACCACCTGGAAATAATCTGCGGAGACTATATTTTGCACCCTGGAGTGAAGAGAGGATCCCTGACCACACGGGAGGGTCCGGACTATATAAACTCACAGGAACTCCCCAGGTTTTTCCCTTTTGTTGTGAGACAGAAACAGAAATACGCGTGTCATCCAGAATAGGAGGTCCCCGTAGAATACCCTGTCTAAAATACCCTACCTCTGGGCATTTATGTTGGATCGTATGCAGATGTTTAAATTATAATAGGAAATGGTCTTGTGCTTCATTTAATAGGCAACATTATTGTATGACATGTCGTAAAGACTTAAGGAATATTAGGGAACCAGATGATCCAGTAGAAATCTGTAAATTACTTTGTGGATGGGAATTGTCAATACCTGAATGTTGGGAAGTATATGAAACAGACTGGTATAGAATTTTAAGACAGTGTGCCATAGAATTTGCCTGGAAACGAGCATAACAGTCAAGCAGGTGGAAATATTTAAATTATTGACAGAATACCAGCTGGGTTCCCCTGAAGACTACCTACTGCTGCCGAGAAGATACCGATATCCCGTTGCTCCCTGCAAAGGAGTAGACGAGGAAAGGCAGAGAGGTATTAAACGGTGGGGAAATGAAGGCTGGCATCTTATTAATGATATTAATTATCACAACCTTAGGGAACGAACATCAGCCCTTTAACTGGACTATCTCTAGTTGGGATGAGTCCAGGATCCTCCAAACAAATGTCACCGTGGGAGCACCCTCTTTTAATCTAACCAATTGTGAACTAGTGGGAGCTGCAGTGGGATTTCATGGGGGCACAAAATGTGAACCCTGGGTGAATATAAGGGCTACCTATTGGTGTCCCAGTTCAAATCCGGGAAAAGGTTACTGTAATCACCCTGGTCATTATTATTGTGCTTATTGGGGTTGTGAAACCATAGCCACCGCCGGATGGCCAGTCGTGTCTCCAGACAAATATCTTAAGGTTACCTGGTGGCCCGAAGGATGTACTAAGCCAAGCTATGATAATAGCGGGGCAACGCGAGAGTTGGGATCTGGAAATTGTAAGTCCTTAAAAATCTCGATATTGCAACATCGGGATCCCGGGTGGTTGATGGGGAAAACTTGGGGTATAAGGATTTGGGAGCCTGGAACCGATAGGGGCGGGCTAATATTTATCCAAAAGCGGGAAATAAAATTGCCACAGGCAATAGGGCCCAATCGAATTATTAAGCAAAAGAAAAGAAGGAAAAGGCCAAAGGTAAAGAACTCCACTGCCTTAGTCACTCCAGGGACATACCTAACCCCTACCAATAGGGTAGAAAAAGCACCCAAAGACTATGAATCCTTATGGGCTATAATGCAAGCGGCGTATCAAGCTTTAAATGCCACAAATCCGAATTTTACCAGTTCCTGTTGGTTATGTTATGACATAAATCCCCCTTTTTATGAGGGAATAACAGTGGCATCTCCTATTAATACCTCTACGAAGGATAATCCCTCCAACTGTAATTGGGAGGAACGAAAAGCGGGGATTACCCTCCAACAAGTTAGAGGTCGTGGTTGGTGTGTAGGAAAAGTAACACAGGAAAAAGGGGCCCTATGTAATAATCAGACTCAAAATTTCTCACCTGATATTAAATGGATCCTGCCCAGCCCAGGGGCCTGGTGGGTTTGTTCTATAACCGGACTAACCCCGTGTCTGTTTACCACAGTTCTTAAGAAAAATGTTTCAGAATTTTGTGTACAGGTTACTGTGGTACCTAGAATCCTTTTACATGAGGAAGAGACTATGTATTTACATTGGAGTAATTTAGGGCACGAAATAAGTAAAAGAGAGCCAATTTCTGCAATTACTATAGCCACTCTACTTGGACTAGGGGCCGCTGGAACTGCCACTGGTATAACCTCTTTGGTGCAACAACAACAGAGTCTAACCTCCCTAAGGGCAGCAGTAGATGAAGATTTGGCCCGAATCAAGAAATCTATTTCTTATTTGGAAAAATCATTAACTTCCTTATCAGAAGTCGTTTTGCAAAATAGAAGGGGATTGGACCTCGTGTTTTTGCAGCGAGGAGGTTTGTGTGCTGCCCTAGGGGAGGAATGTTGTCTTTATGCAGATCACACAGAGAGATTCATTAGCTCAGTTAAGAGAAGGACTAGAAAAGAGAAAACAGGAAAGGGAAGCTCAGTCTTCTTGGTATGAATCTTGGTTTATTCAATCACTATGGTTGACTACCCTAATTTCTACTTTGGCAGGACCTCTCATAATGTTATTATTAACTCTGACCTTTGGACCCTGTGTTATTAATAAGTTTGTGACCTTTGTTAAAGACAGACTGGGAAAGGTACAGCTAATGATGATAAAACAATCAGATCTAGAAATGAAAATTATGCCAAATGAAAATTTTGAATTAGATGATGCTCACGAGGTATTATCCAGATGTAATCAGCAAATTATTTATAAATAAAAAAAGGGGGGATTGTAATAAGGAACCAAGGATAATTTCCTGATAAAGTGAAGTAAAAAGAACTTTCTAGATGTAAGAACGTCCTGTCTGGATAGGGGCTTAACCACAATGTTATCGCAATATATTATCTTGAGCAGATGTTGAACCGCAGTGCTGTGTAACCTAGACAACCTATACTTTTGCTTAAACTAGTGTACCCATCGCCTATGTAACAACTAGATGGTGTAAGCTGATGGTACAGCTGGCTTGTGGCTTGGAACCGCTTAAGGCGAATAGAGACCTGAAGAAGCTTCGATGGCTTGTTTCTTGAAACTGCTTAAGGCGAATAGAAATCTGAAGAAGCTTCGATCGCGGAAGAAACAGAGGGGCGTACCGAAGAAACCCCAGTGAGGATAAAAGGAGGAACTGAACTTGTCTTGGTGCGTGCCGTTTGGTGGAGCTGCGACTCCCCGGCCGCCCAGCGCTGTTTTCGCTTTCCTATACATTGATAAGTAAATAAATAATCTTTTAATCTAATTTGGATCTTGTTTATTTCAAATTCCCTTACAACAAATTTGGTGCCGTGACTCGGATCCAGACAGCCGGCTCGGAACTCAACTCTGGGAGGGCGCCCCATCCTTGGATGGTCCCAAGGGGGGTTCCCACTCTGCTCACCTGGATTTTCTGAACTGAGATAGGAAAGTGAAAAGAAAATACTGCAGTTCCCCGTAATTTTTGTGCACGAAGAGCCGGACGAAGACTCGTGAGTGAGTAAGTATATTGCATCTCCGTTCGGTCGGGGATTGGGTACCCGAAGTGCGACTGACTGAGACGTCCACTGGATTTAGTAGTCCACCAGACAAAGTGAGTGTGGACCTCCAAGTAGTGCGTTTCCCATTGTCCGCGAGGGCGTGGGCCACAAACGGAGGGAAGCGAGTGAATTTTGGGTGAGAGAAGGCACTTTCGGAAGATGGGACAGAAGAAAAGTAAGACTTCTGATTCCATTGGGAAGATACGGGGCGGGGGTGGGCTCCCTGATATACCCCAAGATAGCCTGTTAGGATTGATGATTCAATATTGGGACAATTCCACATGTCAAAAAGGAAAATCTAAGGAGAAAATGATTCATTATTGTATGGGGATATGGGGAGGAAGACAGATAAGAAAAGACTTATATTGGCCAATTTATGGATCTTTTGAGGATTGGATATGTCAACAATTAAACATATATGTGAACAATAAAAGGCCATTTAATAAGGAAGAGAGTGAATATGCCTTTTTATGGATCTTGGGCACGGCCCAGGCTGTTAATTTGTATCCATTGAAAGAAAAAAGAAATGATAATAAGAAGAAATGGGACGGAGATGAACCTCCGTTATCACCCCCTCCCTATGTTCCACCTACCCCATTACCACAAGATCCTGACCAAAATCTCTACCCCATAATCCCCCCAAAAATTGAGGAAGAGACTCCCCCTTCCAGTCGAAGGGTAACTAGGAGTCAAACTAGACAAAGAAGAGAAGACGCTCCATTTTATCCCTTGAGAGAAACTGCTATGGGGGGACCACAACCCGGAGTTGGATTTGTATCAGTCCCAGTTAGTTCTGGGGATGTAAGAGAATTTAAGAAAGAAATGGGACATTTATTAGAAGACCCCTTAGGGGTAGCAGAACGTTTTGATCAACTCCTTGGGCCTAATATCTATACTTGGGATGAGATGGAGTCTATTCTAAAGATTTTGTTCACGAATGAAGAAAGAGGAATGATCAGGACGGCAGACATGAGGTATTGGGATCAGAGGCATCAGAATGGTCCCAATGGAGATATGAAATGGCCCCTACAGCGGCCTACTTGGGACAACCAAGATCCCGCACATAGAAATAACATGGTTGATCTCCAGGATATGATAATTCAGGGGATTAGAGACTCTGTACCCCGGGGGCAAAACATTGACAAGGCCTTTAATGAGCAACAAAAGAAAGATGAGACCCCCACTGAATGGCTAGAAAGATTAAGGAAAAGCTTTCAGTTGTATTCTGGGTTAGACCCTGATAGCCAAGTGGGCCAAGCTTTATTAAAAACACTGTTTGTAGCTAAATCCTGGATAGATATCATAAAGAAATTAGAGAAAATAGAAGATTGGCAGGAAAGAGGATTAGACGAGGTACTTTGAGAAACTCAAAAAGTATATTTAAGAAGGGAAGAAGGAAATCAGAAGAAACAAGCCAGATTTTTGATGGCAGCGGTGAGAGAAGGGCAAAATCAAGCCAGAAGAAGGGAGAGCCCCCGAAAGGGCCCAATTGAACCAAGAAAACGAAAAGATGGTTCACGAGATAGAGAATGTTATTACTGTCATAAAAAGGGACACCTTCAGAGAAACTGCCGGAAGAGGGTGCAGGATGAAAAGATTTTTACAGAAGATTAGGGGGGTCAGGGGCTCTATTTGCTGGGGACCCTTAAGGTTACTGAGCCCTTGATAAAATTAAAATTGGGTCCTCAGCATGAGGTGT
>JAHREE010149963.1:45770-64115 GCA_033628505.1 Tringa tobata | reverse complement strand
GGGGAGGGGATATGGGAGGAGGTTGGGGAATCTGGAACAAATGGGGAAATGCATTGTAAAGTCATTTGATGGTGGGGAAACCAAAGATGCAAAACCTCCTGGGGTGGGAGGTGGGCACGGAGGGGGAGGTGGGGAGGGATTATTGGTTACAACTTTGGGGTTTTTTTTCTGCAAATGATTTTTTTTTTTTTTTTGCCTGTTCTTTCTCAGAAGCATTACTTAAAGGGATATTTGGGTAATAGGGTTTCTTAATGGCTTTCCCTGATACTAAACCGATTAATAACCTCAGCTTTTCTAGAAGTGCTCGCTTTCTCCTTGCAGCTGCTTGACCAACCCTTTCACCCCTGCCCCTATCCATGATGCTTTGAATGTCTGTGTCGGTCTCTTGCATTTGCTCTCACGCTGCACTAAAGAAGCAAAGTGGTTGGCTGGTTGTAGGGCAGACACTTCTCAGCGAGGGTCACTAGCCATGAACCCGAACCTTGACCATTGTTATGTAGGTAGGCAAAATAACTTTTCTTTATGTCATCTGTCAGCCTCAGATGTTTCGATGTTGCCGCCATGAATAATGACACGTAGCTCTTTTCATTCTCTTGGTTATTTTAACTCTGAAGATGATTGCTGTCTGCTTTTGACTTGCCTCTGTCCATGAAGAGTCTCGCATGGAAGGTTTGCTTGTATGTATGTGTCTGAGGACTCCAGAAATGCTTTACTGTTTGTAGAACTTCTTTTGGAGAACTCCTTAACCCAGCAAAGGGAAGGGTTTGCAGATGGGTCCAAGAAGAGAAGCCACGGGGCTGCCTGCAAGGGCTCTGCCACTGTCCTTAGAGGTTTCTGGGCCACGATGTAGACTCGTTAAATAATAGATAATTGGCTGGCCGTGGCCCTGACAATGTCTATGTCAGACGTAGGAGCACCTGCAGGAAAAGACCTGTTTTCACCTGGTTTGAGTTAGAAGAGGTAGGGACATGCTGCTTTCTTGCAGACCGTGCAGATCACCACGTTGCCATTCTGATAACAGGCAAAGCTTTTGGTTTTTCATCCAGTCACCTTGGAGAGGAAACTGCTAATGTGATCCAAAGCCACATGGGACCTTTGAAAACCATCAGATAGGTAATACCATGAGCTTCCCGAGACTGAAGACCAATACTTCTTCCTCCTCAATACCCCATTTTCCTTTGAAAATTACTAAGAAATTAGTACCTTCTTCCCTGCTCTCCTTTCCATGACTTGGAGGATGATTTTATCCCAGTGAAAGAAAAAAAAAGAAACAGTGAGGGATCACTCACGCTACCTACATACTCGTTCCCATGTGATAGTTGTAATATTTTTAATTTTTATAAGTATTTCTGGAGTCAGCAGCGCAGCACATACAGGGGGAAAAAAATTGTTCAATTATGAGAATTGGCTTGTTTGACCAAAAAAAAAAAAAGATAAAATCTTAAATTGGACATTCAAAAATAAGTAACCTCCAGAATTTGGACAGATCACACAAATCAGATGTCAATGACCCAGTAGCTGTCTAAAGTCTGCCTGTACTTAGCCTGCTTTGTATGCTATAGGCCTGCTTGGTGTTATGAGAAAATCATGCTGTTTTTTTTACAATGTGAAATGACTCTTAAGTGTGTGTTTTTACTCCCCCCTTCCCAAGCCTTTCCTCTCCACATCCCCCTCAATCCGTCTCGTTACATCAGTCTTTAAAAATCAAATTGCTTAACCAATTTCTATTCATCATTAACAAAACTTCATTTACTGCTCTCCTACAGTAAAATACCGTGGCAGCTTAGCTGTTAAAACCAGTGAGAAAGTTTAGTATTTTTAATTGGGTTTCGTTTTTAATTTAATGCAGGTAAAAATTTTAGGAAAAAAAAAAGTCTTCTTTGGCTCCAGTTTATCTGGCACCAGTAGCATTTAAATATGAATTTATTGTTTGTTTTGGCTGCAGAGTTGTATGTACATGTGTGGTTGCGTGTGTGGGTATATACACACATATACATGCTCTTAAAAATGTCAATTAGAAAAGATATTTTTAACTTCAAATATTTTTCCCTTAGGCTTGTTCAGTGTTAACAGAATTACCGTTGAGGGAAAAAATGATTTTTTAAAAGGTCTCTTTCCCCATTGTTAACTAAAAATTACCTTTTCGGGAGAAAAAATTGAGGTTTCAATTGTGTAAAGGCATCTGTGCATACTTCATTTTAAGCCCACACATAATTTGGGTACAGTAGGAGTAAAACTCCTGCTTGACATTAAATACAGGCATCACGAGTCTCTCCAAGAAGCCGTGCAGATGGCCATAGAGCACCAACAGCTTATTTACCACCATGACCATAAATTTGGGGACTTAGTTTAGAAGCATGTGGGTTTGGAGCAGAGCCCCAAATGTGTTCTTTTTTGTTTCATTTGTTTAGTTTTTGTCCCTTGGAAAATCAGGAGCAGGGATTGTGCTGTGCCAGTAGAGTGGAGTTAGCAAGATCTGCCCTCTCCGGGAGAGGTGGAGGAGGATAGTATCTGTGCTGTGAATGTGTTAAAATGTGTTTATTTTCAGGCTGCAAATTGAATCCCATGCAGATAAAAATATAAGCCTTTTGGTAAAAATGCTGACGGGAGACTATCTTCGGTTGCCTTTCCCATAGTGTGACACCGTATATTTGAAAGGGGTTAGAATAACTGCCAGGTACGTTATTGTAGCGTACATTTTCTGCAGCGTGAGTAATAGCAGCTTTCATCCTGGCTCTTAAATCTGTTTTACCTTGGTGTGTTTGAAATACCGTAGCTGCTGGGCACCCTTCTGCCCTCACACGTGCAGAGTCTTTAAGTGCCGGAGGAGCGATGCTGCGGAGAATTCATGTGGGACAGGTCACGGAGGGATTTTCCTGCAAATTTTCCCTTTTTTTTTTTTTGCCTGTTTTCCTTCCCCCAGCTCTCTGCTCGGCTGGCTCTCTAGGTCTGACATGAGGGGCTGTACAGGTTGATTTTTTTCAATTTTTTTTTTTCTGGGTCTGATTAGAATTACTGAATTTCAGAGCCAAATGGGATGAGTGGAGGGGGGTCTTGATACCCCGTGGTGTGTCATTGAACTCGGGCACGCTTTTGCCGCTTTTCAGGCAGGCGGTTTCTGCGTCTCAGAATAGCTGAGTTCATCTGGATTTGTTTTCTTTTTGGCAAAATGTAGAAAAACAGCATTTGTGCCCCCTTTTCTGGTAGGGGAAGGAATCTGATCCTAATTTGCTGTGCTTTTTTTTTTTTTTGCATGTGGTTTTTATGCAAGAAGTGAGCAGGGCTGTGAATTTCTTGGTATTTACTGCAGGACTGTAGGCTTAGTAGCATTTTTATATCATAAGGGACTGGCCTGAGCAACTGAAATGGGGAAGGGATTTTTATGCAGTTAAAAATTAGTATTCTGTGACTACCTGATGTATGCTACAGAGAAAAGCTCTCCTTGTTAAAAAAATAATGCAATGAAACACCAAAAAAACAATAGCTGGCCATTATTTCCGTTGATAAAATGTTGATGAGAACACTGTTTTCTGATATTTCTGTTATTTCTAATGTCATGGAAAAATAACCCAAAATGGAAAAATAACACTTGTGTTACTGTACTTTTTTTTAAAAAAAAAAAAACAACCAAGTTTTGAGGACGTTTTTATCCATCCCAAAGGGCATACGTGAAAAGAAAAGGATTTTCGTGTTCATTCCAGCTCATTTTGAAGGGATCTGGTTTCTCATTTGGCTGGCTTTCAGACGCAGGGGTAGCGGCTGCCGAGCGGGCTCGGGCGGGGAGAGCAGGGCTCCTGCTAGCGGTGGAAATTTTCCATCCACCTTCATGATCCCACTTAAGCCCTCAATTTCAAGAAAAATGAAATATCTTTTCCAGACCCACTTTTTTTCCATATATATATATATATTTCTATGTGCTCATATATGTGTGTGTATATGTATGTGTGTGGTATATGTGCATTTGTGTAGTGACCAGCATTCGCTCACCAGCACTAACCAGATGAGATGCCGTTAAAATTAATTGCCTTTGAGCTAATGTCAGACTCTGGGGAAGTGCTGTAGGAAGGGAGCAGTGCTACTCTCAGAGCATCTACCCCCCAAAATACCTGCCATATATACACACTGTAAAGGAAAAACCCCAGCCTACTGCTCTCTGCGGGTGTCAGCTGAGGCAGGTATTGAGGCTGATTTCTTTGCCAAAATTAGATTTTTGGGCTGTGGACAGCTCTTCCTGCCTGTGCAGGGCTTCCTTAGCCTGAGCTGTAGAGAGGGAAATGAAAGGTACGGAGAGTTTTGAGGCAGAGCGTTTAAACACTCCTCGTCTCCAACACTTCCTACACTTTTCCCCCTTACGCATTCCAAATCCATTGCTTTCAAATTATTGTTTCCCTCCCCCTCTTTGCATTTTTGCTTCCTGCCCCTTCTCCTCTTTCTGTCCTCCTTGCCTCCTGCCATGGTGCAGGCTGATCTCTGGTATTCCCCTTCCATGCTGATCTCTGATTCTGATTACACTAATGGATTTTGTTATGGAGGAAGAGGTGGTGGGCGGGAGGGGAATCCCACAGCTCCGAGGTTGGGATTTTCAAAGGAATTAAGCTTTTAATTCTTCCTGAAAGCTGCAGGGAAGGGGTGCGTGGTATCCTTTTCAAATCTCTGCCAACACCCTGCTCTTCCCTCCCTCGCCTTGAAGGGATCCTCTTTGCCGTACCCTGTATTGCTGTGTCCTTCCAGGGTGGTGGTAGGCAGGGTGATAGTGGCTATATGACTTCAAGGACACGTGTGTCCATGGCCAACACCTTCTAGCTCAGCTTATGGGTGGCTTCAGTGCTACTTAGATGAGCACAGAGCAGCAGGAGGGTTGTCGGTTCGGGGTGGAAATGTGGCTGATGCAAACTCCGTGAGATTTGTAATGGGCTCCCTCTTTTCTGCGTGCTAGATTCTAGCTCAGAGGAAGAAGAAGAGGAGGACGAAGAGGAAGAGGAGGATGCAGAGGACTATGGGACTGACGTCACCGACAGGCTTTCATCACCTGCCCTTGACGAGAGCGGCCTGGGCCTTCTAGCAAGGTTTGCTGCCAGCGCAATGCCCAGCCCCATCGTTCCCCCTCCGCTCTCCATCATCCAGCTGGAGGCCAAGCAGAAAGCGAAGAAGAAGGAGGAGCGGCAGAGCCTGATGGGTGAGTTGCGCGGTTGGGGTTGGTGCCAGGGGGGCAAGGTGGAAGGTTCAGGAGGTCCCAGCTGTGCTGCAAGAAAGCAGGTTGCTACCCAGACACCACTGTCTTGCTCTTTCCTTGCTTTTGGCTGCTTGGTCCTGATGCTGAAGGCAGGGGGGATCATCTGGCAAGAAAACAAGAAGCAGTCATGGATGTGGCGGGCTTAGCAGCTGCAGCCATGACCTCCCTAGGGGCAGTTGCCTGTGGCTTTCTCAAAGTTTCCTCTTCTTCCTACCTAGCAAATCCACAACAGTCGTGCTGCAAAGGCAAGCAATGGGATACTGTGTCCCCTTGGACACAGTGCTGATGGCAGTGAAGGGCTGTTACATTTTAGGGAAGGGAGCATGTGTTAAATGCAGCTAATCTTAGATACCTAGGAGAAGCAGAGACACCCAAGCAGAAGAAAACCCCTTCAGTTGGCCTATCCCATCAGCTTCCTCATAGAAACCAGGCAGCCAGACTTGAAACAAGCATTCCTTCCTCTCCTCATGTGTTTGCAGTGCCAGATCCTGTGTTTCTGTCCTCGTCTCTGTCTCAGTTTCAGTGTGTTACACATAATTGGAGTTTCATTTCTTCCCCTCCTCATGCCCTGCTGCACAAGTGCCCATTGGTGACATCGTTCCTGGTCAGACAGATCTATATGGGCTCCATTTATAAATTTTCTATTAATATTTATTAAGTGATAATGGAATTTATAGCATGCTTCAGAATGGAAAATGATGTCTTCCTTGGGAGCCCGGCTTGTTTTAGCACTGTTTCCATGCTATATTAGGCTTTTGCCAACTTGTTCCAACAGCCTCTCTTAAGAATTTATTGTCTTGTAACCTGCCCTCCTTGAAACTGGAAGCATCTAGAAATTGCCTCATGCGGCAGCGAGAGAGGAGGAGTGTTGTAATTTCCAGTGGGTTTTTCATTTTGAGCCTTGCTAGCTTTGGTTTTGACAGGCTTGCTCTTTCTCTGCTCGTGCTGGGGCTCTCTCAAGGGAAGAGGTTTGGGTAGAAGATGAGAGCAGGTTCCTGCAGACTGAATTTACCCAGGAAAGTGAGCATATTTGAGAGAGAAGGACTGAGAGAAGAGGCTCTCCATGCGTGTGCCTCATACATTTTCATTTACCCAGGTGAAATGTTGTTCAGTCCTGTATGTCCTTTCTCAAGGGTCTTCTGCCAGCAGTGGTTATCACAGCAGGGACCATTCACTGCTGGGCTTGAGAAAGGATTCTGCCAAGCAAGGCCTGATTTCAGACCTTGTTGGTCTGAAGCAGAGACATGCAGATGTGTGTGCAGAGAGGGCAGATCCACAGCAGGTTGGAGCAGGATACGAGAGAGACCTCTTTGGCTGATGATGTCTTTCGGAGAGGGAGAACCAGGTTCTGCTGATGTTTCTACACATCTTCAGAGGTGCTGTGCCATCCCATGAGGTCCAATGCCCTGGGAAATAAATGTATTTAGAAAATCTGGGCTCAGTCTCTTGTTCCACCATAGGCTCACTGCATGACCTCAGGCAAGTTTCTTCCTGGCTGTTTGTATCCCATTGATGGCGCAATGCCTGTGCAGCCACAGTGCTTTGCCGTGTTGCTGGGTGTGTAGCTCCTGCCTCAGTTTCCCTTCCCTGGAAATGTATGATCTTGCTCTCCTTTATCAGGTTCTGGGGAGGGAAACACACTGAAGATGGCAAACATCTTGGCATTAATACAGTATTTCAGGCCTCTGGGTACTGCTGTGCCCATGGTGCCGAGCGGAGGCCAGTGTGAGGGGATTTCCATTTGCCACAGACAAAAGATCGTTTTCCTTTCTCGACTTTAAGGCGATTACCTGAGCCAATAGAAAGATCTGTGGTGTGTGTTGGCCAATGGGAAAAAATAAGCTTGAAATACGTGTTTATTCAATTCGTTAAAGACATTGTTCTCCTGAAACGAAGGGGAGACCAGAGAGGACTCCCACTGGGAGGGGAGAAAGGCTCAGCTTCTGGGGTTTGTGCTTTACTTCAGCCAAGCAACTTCTTTTTGTGGAGGAGCAAATGTTAAGAGTATCTTTTCTCTTCAGAACTTCCCTGCAGCATTTTGGTTGTGGGAAGAGAGAGAAAATGGAGGCAGGGAACACCCTGAACTACACTGCCTGAGTGGGTGGGCTCTGTTTTGGGGCAGGGGAGACTTGTTTTCAGGGAAGGCAGTGTTGTATGGGGTGGAAGTGCAGATTTCAGGGATGTAGGAATTGGGGAACAAGCAAGGGCTCTGTTGAACAGACACGGCATCTCCCATGGAGCCCAAAAGCTTCCAACAGGACATGTCCCATCTTGGCTCAGGCAGGGCTTTGACTGATGGTTAAATCTTTTGCACCTAGGGACAGAATTCGAATACACCGACTCGGAGAGCGAGATCAAGATCAGGAAGAAGTCACCCTCGGGGCTGCTGCGGGGAAAGAAGGGGCCACTGGAGGGAAGCAGCATCCCACCAAGCCAGGCCCCCAGCAGCCTTGACTCCGGATCTGGGAGCACTGACAAAGCCAAGCTTGGGTCTGAGAAAGGCCGCAAGCTGAAGAAATTCAAGTCCCCCAAGGACTTGAGCTTTGAGTTTGGGCTGGAGGCCAGCGATGATGACCTGTGGAACCGACGCCGGAGCGAGCGGATCTTCCTCCATGATGCCACCACATCCTCAGCCATGCTGACCCCTGTGGCGCCTGCCAGCTCCACTCCTGTCTCCAAGCCTGGGCGCTGTGGCAAGGGGGCCCCCATGAGCCCCAAAAAGGAGGGCAGCAAGGGGAAGGAGAGGAAAGAGCTGAGCAAGGTGAGGAATGCACTGGCAGAATTGGTGTGGGACCCCCGGGAGCTGAGGGTGAGGGGAGGGTGATTAACTTCGCTCGGGCAGAGGAGAGTTGAGTCGTGTCTCAGTGGTTGCCCCAGTGCTGTTCTCCTGTCCCTTGTCACCTCTGCCACCCCCACATACATGCGGAGGAGCTGTCAGGCTTGGATCTGACTCACAGGGAGTAAAAGCCTGTTGTGTTTGAGCAGGGCAGGTTACTTGTGTCACCCTCCACATCCCAAATCCATCCTTCTTGGGTGGGCCAGAAGTGGTGGTGACCCATCCTGCATTAAAACATCTGTGAAATCTCTCTCCCACTCTCTGCACAACCTTACCCCCTCGCTGAGCTGTGTTCCCTATGCTGGCCTTTAAGGCTGTTCACTTTTTAGGTGGTGTCTTCTGAGGGCTGTCTCTGGCTGGTGGTGGCAGTGATCTCTGGGTTGCTGGCTGTTCATCTTGGCTGAAAGCTCAGCTCCCTCCGGTTCCAGTTCAGTTCATGGCAGTGTTAACGGAGAAGAACTGATTGTAGGGAGAGTTAGACAAGTTAGTTGTGACATGGGCCAGCTGGGATCTTCTTGGAGCTCTTTGGGGGAAGACTTGATGGGCAGGAATTGGTCTCTAGGGTAATGAAAGCTCTTTAACATATGAAGCCTGAAAACAGAGCTGGGAGATGTAGGATGTGGTGCAGTCAGTGAACTAATGGCTGGCTGAAAGTCATCCTACCTGTGGACAGTCTGCTTTGCTCCACCTTTCACCTCTCCCTCGGCCTAGATCTTTACCAATCCTCTCTTTACTCATTGGGAGTGTTTTGTTTTTATTTTTAGCAGCGGAAGAAGGGTAAAGAAACACCGTGCTGCTCTTCCTCCTCGTCCATGTCTCCTCCTGGCATCCCTAGCTCCCCATCTGATGTTCGTGTCAGCCTCGCGAATGCCCTGGGCTCCACCAAGAAGAGCAAAGCCAAGGTGAAAGCCAAGGAGGTGAAAAAAGAGGTGAGGGGCTGCTTCTAGTCTGGGTGAACGGGAGGATTGTTGGCAGAGCCCTGCCTTTTTCCTGGACTGTTGTAGTGTGAGGGAGGGAAAACAGACATACAGGTTTTGCTGGGTGTGTTACAGGCAGAATGCTGGTTTGAGAAGTCTAAAATCCAAGGAAGACTATCAGGTAGTAGCTGCTGCTACCATCTGGCGTTCATTTGCCTTCATCCCCCAAATTAACAAGCAGGCAGAATTTTCTCTAAGGCTGCCACGGGGTGGAGAGAGAGCCTTCATGAATAGCAAGGACCAAGGAGATGGTGATGGAGTTGCTTTGCTCAGCACTGGGTGAGCCAGGTCACAGCTGGTTTCTGCTCCATTGCTGTAGCCTGTCTTCTCTCATAACACGTATTAGTGTGCCTACTCGTATGATTTCTGAGTGTAATGCTTATGGTCTGCATGTAACAGCAAGAAATGACTCCTGGGTCTTTGAGAAGAAATAGTGATGGTTCCTGCTGCCTGTTTAGTGAAGAAAGGGTGTCAGGATCACTGTGCAGAGAGATGGTGAATGCAGAGCAGAGCTACAGCTGTCTGCTCCACAGCATCTCTCCTAACCTCCAGGAGTGAGATGTGCTAGAATGTGTGAAATAGCTTCTGGTCAGCTGTCAACGATGCCGGGAAATAAGCTCAGAAAGACAAAGGTCTTTATTCAACCAAAAAGCAAGTTTGAGCACACCCACTTAACTGTTTGCATCATTAACATTGTTGAGGGTGGAGACAAGTTTGTCCCAATACCCTCAGATTATTTGTTGCTGGAGGAAGGTGAGGTGAGATCAGACTGTTGCCTCTTGTCATCCATCTGACACACTGCTTGCTCTCCTGCAGAACCGAGGGAAAGGAGGAGCTGTTAGCAAGCTCATGGAGAGCATGGCAGCAGAGGAGGATTTCGAACCCAACCAGGACAGCAGCTTCTCAGAGGATGAGAACATCCCACTGAGCATGCTGGTCGAGCGACCACTCACACCAGGTGAGGGCAGGAGGGGCTGGGGGCCTAATTGTGCAGTTAGAGGAGCTGGGCAAGTTTTCCAAAGCTGCTCGGAGGAGGACTATGCTGCTTTCACACATTCCTTATGCAAAGCCACAAGTCCTTGGGGTGGAGATACCACTTTTCCAGTCAATTTGGCTTGCCAAAAGCAAGCCTTGTCAGAGTGGCCCACTGTGACATCTAGAAGCAGCCCAGTCTCTGAGCTGCCCTATTTTCATTTACTGGTATTTTATCATTACTAAGAGGGGGGGGACTTATAATTACCAAGAGGGCAAAATTTTCCTCTGGCAGGAGCTAATCGGAGAGAGCAAGCCCTTTCTGCAAAGGGCTTACTGGCCTTTTCCTAGGGGAGGATGGTGCTGGGAGTGTGAGGTTTCTTTCTTCCCTTGCAGTCACTTTTTCATGTATGGTGCTCTCTAATCCCCATCTTGCTCCAACACCTCACAGCTCCCCGCTCCTGCATAATTGACAAGGATGAGCTGAAAGACGGTCTGCGTGTCCTCATCCCCATGGATGACAAGCTGCTCTACGCTGGGCACGTCAAGACAGTGCATTCACCAGACATGTGAGTGGAGGGGCTGCCGTGTCCACCTGGGCTCTGCCAGGGAACGGGGATGTAGATGATGCAGGGATGGGTCTGGGGGTTGTGTAGAGCTGGCTGGAGAGAGACTGACAGAGTCTGGCAGGGAGGGGAGGAGAGCTCACTCTGCTTTATCAGCGCTGAGGAAAATCCAATTACCTCTCATTAAATGCTCTCAATTAAACTGGTGGTAGAGCTCAGCGGGAGGTGTTAGCTGATCAGGGCTGTATCTTCCACGTGCCATGTCTGACCGAGCCTTTGTGTTCCAGATACCGTGTGGTGGTGGAAGGCGAGAGGGGTAACCGTCCCCACATTTACTGCCTGGAGCAGCTCTTGCAGGAAGCGGTATGTGAGGCCAAAGGGTGCCTGTCCTCGGTACCTGAGCCCTGTTTTGGGGTGGAGGAGGCTAGCTGGAAGCTTCCCCCTTGCCCAGTTAAGGCTGCAGGGGTGCTCTGGTCCTACCTCAGTGACCAGTCTGGGCTGAGCTCCCCTTGATGTGGACCACTGCCCCACAGCTGAGCTCCCTCACTGACAGTGGGCACTAGGCCTGTACGCCAGCAGCGATAGTCCTTCACATTGCCCTGTGAGCAGAGAGGATGCCATTTCCCAGCAGGAAAACTGTCCCTTGCCCCAGAGCTGCTTTGCTACATGCCAGGTGTGGTGGGGATGGTCTGTGCTGGTGCCAAGGATGTCAGTTAATTGCCTTCCTCTTGCCCCGAGCAGATTATTGATGTGAAACCACCTTCAGTGCGATTCCTGCCTGAGGGCACGAGGATTGCAGCCTACTGGAGCCAGCAGTACCGCTGCCTCTACCCGGGGACAGTTGTCCGAGGTAAGGTCACCGTGGCTGCTCTGCACTGTGACCCAGGGATGTCCCAGTACTGTGTGTCCTCAGGGACATCAGGTTTGTCTGGGGAGACCCTGAGGTCTGCTGTGAGTGTCCTGGAGGTCAGAGCCTGGCCCATTCTTCTCCTCTGGGTTATGCCCAACTCGATCGTGATTCTGGTTTAGTAACATCTTGTTGGTCCAGGAGATGTGCTCTCATAGGAAGTGGTCTGAGCAAGTATCAGGGAAATTCAACACCCTTTGAAAAGTCAGAATTGATTCCAGCCCAGGCACCAAAGATTTCTGAGATTATAGAGATTTCTAAATCATCTGCACACTCATAGCTCTGATACATCAATCCCCCCCATCTGGTCTCATTAAAAAGCGAGTGAAGAGCCCTGGACAATTCTGTCATGGCTTCTTTTGCTTTTGGGCTTTTGGTCACATTACATGTGTAAAAGGGAAAAATTTCTTATGAATTACAGACCAGTGCTGCTGCTGCAAGAAGAGAGGGTGGGAACACAGCTTTTTTTATGTGGGAGAAAAAGTGAAAAGCAAGAGTTTGTCATTGCTGAGAGTAGTTACAAAATGCAGGTCGGAAAAAAAGGTACTGCAGTGAAAACAGAGAAATGAATTTCTGCAAGAATAAAGGGAAACAGGGGAAAGAGGTGGGAAGTCAAACTGGAATACTTGTTATGTTCTGAAGCAGTGGTGTTGACTGGGAAATTTTACACTGGTTGGGCTGGGTTTAGTATTATCAGGGACTTTCCGTTGCAGAGCAAGCCCTCTGGGCTCTCCCTGAGCAGCCTAGGAGAGGTGGGGACGGGATACTTTGGAGCTGGTGCAGGATCCCTGTCTTCCCCCATGTCCCCACTTCCCTGGCAAAGGGTTTGTAGTCTTATGTTTGTCCCTAATCCCGTCTTCTGCTCCCCCAACCCGCAGGAGCCCTGGATCTGGAGGAAGATGGTGATCTCATTACAGTAGAGTTTGATGATGGGGACACAGGACGTATCCCGCTGTCTCACATTCGGCTTCTCCCACCTGACTACAAGATTCAGTGTGAGTCTGGCTGTTCAGATTTTTGCATGACACTTCCCACTATGAAATATAGGGAGTTTCAGGCCACCTGCCTCTGAGATTTTGGGCCAAGTTCACAGACTTTCAATCACAAAGATGGCACCATCAATTATAGGGACATGCAGAGCCAGGGTGGGATATAACCTGGGGAAAAAGGCCCAGTTCCCTATTGCAGAATTGGGAGGGATATGTTTCCTGTATCACATCTCTATTATATGTGGTATTTGATTGCATTTGACCATCTCTTTGACCTCTTCCAGGTGCTGAGCCTTCCCCGGCCCTTTTGGTGCCCAGCACCAAGCGCCGTAGCCGTAAATCCAGCAAAGACACTGGAGAAGTAAAAGAGGGAGCTACGCTGGGGTCAGAGGAGCCCGTGTCGAAGGGCAAAGGGCGAGGGAGAAAGCCAAGCGTCAAGGCAAAAGCTGGTAGGTCGTCATCACTGCCAGACCTGGGGTTGAGAGAGTCCTTGCCCGGTTCCTCACCATTCTCCCCAAGTTAGAGCTGTTGCTTGGGGCAAGATTTGGAGGGGAGTGGATGCACTGCTTGAGTGCAGAGCAGCCATTCATTGGCTTGCTCTGCTGTGACCGGTTTGCAGGAGGCTGGCTCAGAAGCCGGCCTGCACTGTGAGAGCTTCCTTCTGTCAGTCAGAGCTGCAGAGCAGAGTCCCTTTTTCAGCTGAGCATCTCAGCAGCCCTCAATAGGGCCAAAGATGCAGGAGATCTGCAGTTTGGTTCCCCTGAAGAAGAAGCATCACTGGGCATTGCCTACCACGGGCACTGGCATCAGACCAGGCTGCTTAGTTCAGTGAGCAGGGAGGACTTTTGCCTCTTTGGGGTTACCTCAGCAGTCATTAACAAGCCACCCTTGGCCAGAGACCAGTCAGCATTGCTGTCTGGTTGTGTCAGAGCTGGATGGATACCATCATGCCTTTGTGTTTCTTCCCCTCTGCAGAAGAGGCTGCCTTACCAGAAGAGAAGGATCAGGCTGAGTCTTCGCCTGTTACCTCTTCAGTCCCAGAGAAGCCAGCCTGCTTGGGCAAGCCAAGCATGAAGGGGTCACGAAAATCGCAACCGCTGCCAACTGGAGGCTCTCCTGCCCCCACAGAGGAAAAGCGGTCAAAAGCCAGCAAGATGAAGATCTCCACTAAGCTGCATAGCCCCCCGCAACCCACTTACCAGCCTGCTGTGTTTGGCAGCATCCTGGGCACAGAAGCCTACAGTGACCTCCCGGGGACGCTGGCGGCCTTCGGCTCCAGTGATACTTCAGCGTCGAAAGTCAAGGCCAAGAAAGGGCGGCCCACGGAAGAGACGCAGGAGTTTGGCACCATGGTCAAGGCTCAGAGGAAGCATGACAATGAAATCCTGATCAAGCTGGACCATGAGGGCGTGATGTCTCCAAAGACAAAGAAGATGAAGGAGGCGATGAGGATGCTGGAGGACTCGAACCTGGCCAGTCGCAGAGATGGCAAGAGCCTGTTGGGGCTGGGCTATTCCCCTGCAGTGGGTGCAGAGGGCAAGCAGAAATCTTCCCGAGCCAAAGCAGCCGAGGGAGACCCTTCCCCTGCCAGCTTTGGAGGAAAGTTCGATGGCTCAGTGGAGAGTCTCGCTGCTTCGAAGGACCAGGAAGAAAAGGCAGCAGCTCCAGCAGCTGTGGAGGAATCTGAGAGCAACAGCAGTGACAGCAGCTCAGAATCAGAGGGAGAAGAAGAAGCTGAGAAGAACCAAGGGGAAGCCCAGGACAGCAGCTCAGCCAGCTCAAGAGCATCCACCCCTCTTTCTTCCTCCAACTCTTCCTCCTCTTCCTCATCTAGTAGCAGCTCCTCCTCATCCTCCTCTTCCTCCTCTTCCTCAGCCTCATCGACTTCTTCTTCATCAAGCTCCAGCTCTTCTTCCTCCTCCACTACAGATGAAGACTCATCCTGTAGCTCTGATGACGAAGTAGCTGAGGCCCAGCCAAGTTCCTCGGTGCAGCAAACCCTCCCACCCAAGCAAACCAAGCAGGCAGGGAAATCCCGCGTGTCCTCCCACCCCCAGAGCCAGAAACAGCCGGCGCAGCAGCCGGTGCAACAGCCGGCACCACAGCAGAGCGGCAACAAGAGCAGGCCCAAAAAGCGCGAGGGCATCCACCTGCCCACCACCAAGGAGCTGGCCAAGCGCCAGCGACTGCCGTCGGTGGAGAACAGGCCCAAGATCGCTGCTTTCCTCCCCGCACGGCAGCTCTGGAAGTGGTTTGGGAAACCCACCCAGGTAAACAGAGCCTCTCCCGCTGCTCCATAGTGCTCTGCTCTGGCGTTTTGCCTTGTGGTGCCTCTTACCCATGTGCTTTCCTTTCTCCTGGGGTGGTGAAACTGCTGGCATGGTGTGTCTCTGGCCAAGTTTGCAAGGAGATTGGGGGAGCCATCCTGCACGGCGTGTCCCTCTGCCCTGTTTCCCATGGGAATGATGCCTGTGGACGTTGTGGCTCTGCCAACAGTGAAGGGTGGGATGTAGGACAGGGCAAGCGGTGGTGGGGCTGGGGGAAACCTGGGCAATCCGTGGCTGCTGCTCACCTGTGTGATCCTCTCTTGGCAGAGACGAGGAATGAAGGGGAAGGCCAGGAAGCTCTTCTACAAGGCCATTGTTCGGGGCAAAGAGATAATCCGCATCGGAGACTGTGCCGTCTTCCTCTCAGCCGGCCGCCCCAACCTGCCCTACATTGGCCGCATCCAGAGCATGTGGGAGTCATGGGGGAACAACATGGTGGTCCGAGTCAAGTGGTTTTATCACCCAGAAGAAACCAACCCTGGGAAGAAACTCAACGAAGGCAAGGTAGGCTGGTCTCCTTTGCCGAGAGGGCTGCAAAGCTGCTTGTTCCCTTTTTTTCTGCAAGGATGAGGGAAACACCCATGGCCCAGTGTGTTATTGGTACTGTAATGGGAGTGGCCCCATCTTTTCGTGTTGTGGGGGGCTGCCTGTGGTGTGGACAGGCCTGGTGTGTACCCCTTGAGCAGGGAAAAGGTGGGGTTTATGGTACTAGAAAATAAAGACTTTTGTGTCGGTCCAAAAAGAGTACCAAGAGCTGCATCAAGTCTTTTTACAGTGTAAAAACAACTGGACTGGTGCTTGGAAACACTGGATTTTGCTCCTGTGTGCAGTGTGGTTTACAGTAGGCTCTTGGTATTTATTACCAGTAGCTGTGGATGGGGGCTGAGGTTATGAAGGTACGTGTGGTGGGCAGGAAGTTACAGCATGGAAAAACAACCCATTCACCTGCTTTGCTTTTCTCTTTTCTCTTCCTCTTGGACTCAGCGCTGGGATCAGAAATCGGGCAGGAGTCTGTCCACAGCTTTGCAGGCATCCAACCAGAGGAAGGACTTTATGGAGGTTGGTGAGGTTGGGGGAGGGCTAGGAGGGGACACTGGGGACCCCATAACAAATGCTGCTGTGACAATGCCCCCTGAGCATCTCTGGCTCTTGCTTTTTGCCTCAGCTGCTGAGTCTGTAGAGCCCAGCACTTTGGATGGGTGTTCCTGGGAGGATGGGAGTAGCTGCGGGTGCTGGGTGTTGGGAGGAGCAGAGGACTGGAATCCAGCACCCATCTTTGCATTTGCATTCTTGAAGTGAGGATGACAAACTCCTGGCCTCTGTATTCCCCTGTTGGTGGGAGCTGGGTGAGAGTGAGGGCTCAGGTTTAGTGCGTTGGACGGATTGTGTCCACACCACCCCTGGGCTGGTGCAGATTCCCCGTGTCCCCCAGTGGGGAGTTCTGCCCAAGTGTGAGCACAAGCACTGGGCTATTGTGACGGGCTTTTTTCCTGCATATTGAATATGAAGCTGTAAATACTGTGAAATCTAACTGCTCCTTTTTTTTCTGTGTCCCTCCTTCCGTTCCTGTAATGCAGCGAGCCCTCTACCAGTCCTCTCACGTGGATGAAAATGATGTCCAGACCATCTCACACAAGTGTCTTGTTGTTGGTCTGGATCAGTACGAGCAGATGCTAAAGACGAAGAAATACCAGGACAGTGAGGACCTCTACTACCTTGCAGGGACCTATGAGCCCACTACGGGCATGATCTTCAACACCGACGGGGTCCCTGTCATCTGCTGACTGCCCAGGGGACACATGCCACCCCCTGGGAAGGGACGGGACAAACCTGAGGACGTGCCTGTTCAGACGACATGATTGTTTCTTTCAATGCTCATGACTTCTGTGTCACACTACAGACAGGAGAGCGCGAGAGACACAAGGAGGAAGGAGAGGGCTGAAGAAAGGGATTGGGGGAGCAGTTACAGGACTTGAGGAAGATGCCGTTGGGTGATGGTGGTGTTTGAAGCCCAAGGCTCTTCTGGAAGTGGCGTTAAGTAAGGTGACACTTGGCCAACTTCTCCCTTCCTCCTTTTGGTCCAGGAAAGCACATGGGTCTCATGATCATTTCACCAGCGGGACCCCCCCAGCAGGAGGGATCCCTTTTTGTGTCATTTGCCTCCATCAGTAACTCGGAAGCTGCCTGTACGTGGAAGGACACCCACTAGCCTTCTGCGTACACTCCTCTCCGTCCTTATATTCCCTTTCCTGCTTAGTTTCGCATGACCCTTTAGGAAGGACAGGGTGAAAGAGAAAGGAGATGAGTCTCTCTCGGCGCCTCGTCTTGATCCTCTCAGCGCCTTTTTGCGGTTCCCTTTCCCTGGAGGCCCTTGGCCGGTGGTGTGGAGCGTGGCAGAGCTGGCCCCAGCACAGAGATGGCAGAAGAGGTCCTCCAGGCTGGGAGAAGCCGGGTGGAAGACGAGCCAACATCCAGTCTGGGATGCTGCCGTCCCACTGCCTCGAACAAACGGTCTGAACCCACCTTCCCCTTCCCTCTGCATCCCGCCTGCCCTGGAAAGCAAGTGCATGGTGAAAGGGTGACACTTGGTGAACAAAGAACTCATCTTGGAGCGTGCAGTGAAGGAGGGCAGGAAATGATGGGGAAAAGCTGCTGCTGGGTGCTTGGAGCAGAGGAGACCACAGGCCGTTGGATTTTCCATCCCTCGCCCAGCTTTACCCCCACCATGCCTCGCCTGAGCAGAGACGTGGAGCTGCTGGGAAGCCCTCGTGCCTCAGTTGACGGGAATGGGGATAAGAGCATGAAGCCCGGCCGTGCCTGCCTGCGGCGTTTCCACAGCCAGAGCCCCACTGCCACCTTGGGCTTGGGGACAGAGAGGACCGTCCAGCTTGCTCCATCCAGCCGGCCAACCTCCCCAACGGCTCCCGGAGAGCCGCCGCCATCGCCTCCTCCTTCCCTCTGTGGAGCTGGCCCATCGCTGGCCACACGCCGGAGCCGTGGCATCGCCGCTGCCGCACCAGGGGTGCACCCGGCCGGAGGGAGGGAGGGGGAGGCCGGAGGAGAACCACACAACGATGCAACATCCTTGCACTTAAAACAAACAAACAAACAAACAAAAAAATAAACTCCAAGAGACGCACTGATCTTTGCAACTACCGACTCGCACTACAGATCGCTAGGACGCGGAGCGGGGCCCAGCTCGGCGGGGAGCGACGGCCCAGGCTCCGGTGGGGACGCTCAAGACAAGGACAGATTGGGAAACTATCCGCCCTGGTACCGGCTGCGTACCAGAGACTGGAGGCCGGGGTTCAGGAGAAAGAGGGGGGGGACACCCCTGTGAACCCCTCCCCTTGTCCTTTTAAACGAACCACACGGTGCTGAGCTCGTACCATCTCCACCCCGGGCCACCGGCGCCTCGGATAGTCACGGTTCTAGCCTGTACAGTTTTAATGTACCAAAAGACTCTTTAGCCCTCCTGTATTATAAGTCTTTAAATGGATTCAACTTTTTAATTATAAATATAAATATAAATATATAT